>VDFB02266712.1:0-249341 GCA_007258455.2 Sequoia sempervirens | reverse complement strand
AAATTACAAAAAATATGCATCACATCTAGACATGAGTCCTCTAATTATATCTAAAATCTTATATAAAAATATTATTATTTTATTGTGGTTAGGGTGGTCAGACAGACACCTACTTCTTATTTTTTCCCTGAAATTTAAGTACTACTGCATTGAAATTTCAAATTTTCACCAAATAGACTTATAAAAAAAAAGAAAACTTAGTAGTTTAGAAACTACATTCAATTTGCCACTTATTCTATTCTTACATATTTTTAAAATAATATAGATAACTTATTCAAATTTTTATGTCAAGTTGTCTAACTCTAATTTTTTTGAATTTTTATTGCTACTTAAAGGCCTATTTTTTCCATGATGATCCTACACATACCCAATTGGTAAATACTAGATATCAACCAAGTCAAAATTGGTGAATTAATCACACCCAACAGGGTGGCCAAATCACCTGTATTTTACTAATTATCAGTCTAATGCATGTCCATTCCTCATCAATTTATTTTATGAGGCATATATAAGTAATAAATTCAACATAACAAACTATGTGTTTCAAGTAGACTGATTAGTATTTTTTCTTGGAATCTCAGAAGCATGTAATAAATAGCCTACATATTCACCAATATTATTAAAACAACATTGTGTATCAAGACCCATTTTAGTAATTAAAATTTACAAATAGTTGCTTATGAGGACCCATTTCTCTTATAACATTAAAAAAATTTACATTTGAGGACACATTTCTCTAATTTCCGTGACACCTCCATGCTAATCATAGGGCCATAATTGCCTTGAAAATTACAATGAATGTGTTCTGTCAAGGCTTGATTCACCCAACACTTAAATGTATCATTGTATAATCACACGAGATTCACCAAAATCTTAATATACCTTTTAAATATCCTATAGAATTTTCCAAATACGGATTGATATAAACACAATGGAAACTATCATTTTTTCTTACAAATTTTGTTTAGTTCCAAACTTGTGAGCTCTCAATTCAAAAGTTGGACTTGGAACTTTGAAGTTGATCGTAGGAAAGTTACAAACTTACAACACAAGAATTCCTACATTAACAAATAGAAAGTCAGTGAAAACCTAAACTTAAAGGTGAGTGATCATTTCTTGATAGTGTTATAATATTTTGTTATCTCTTTTCCATACTTGCTTCAATCTCAAAGATGATATTGAGTAGAGAATGTGATCTATATTCTCTATCCTTCTTAAAGAAGAAGACCATTTTTCTAGCTTTTATTCGAAGTGAGAGATCAAGATTTTGAGCAGCTAGTGCAACAAGGGTAAGGCTCCTTAAGGTGGTTAAGGGACTAGGAGGCCATCAAAATACCCAAAATGTAGAATTACCATACAATCTTATTTTGGAATTGACACTGCTTTTGATCCATCAGATCAAGATGGAGCTACATCATCAACTCTTTTGGAACCAAATATTAATGAAGGAATTCAAAATACCTCACCACCACTAGAAGATGGGATTGTCATTGAGTTAAATGAGTCAAATGAGGATTGTAATACCACAAAAAATGTTTCAAGGGATACCCTGGTTAGCTAGAATGAGATAATTGACTTGGATGAAAATTTTGGGGCCGTAGATGATGTTGGTAGCAAGAAAAGAAAAGGAAAATAAAAAAATGGGGCACCAGTGGGAAATGACAAGGAATTTTTAGCTTGATTGGGTGTCAAAGTACCCATTTATTAAAGAAGTCGAGAAATAAAACATAGAAAAACCTCTAGTAGAATGCACGCATATGATTTGTAGTTAGAAATTTAAAAGATACAAGAAGTTGCAGCTAAAGCTTGGCACTATAGAAAAGCATATCAGTAAAGTTTATGAAAAAAAATCATAGACAAAAAGGAACAATTCTAGTAGTATGGTGGAAATTAAAGAAAGAATGTTTTCATGTTAAGTTTTCCATAGAATTTGAAGATCATAAGAAAAAATTTCAAAGCTTGCTACATGTGGAGGTACAATTGAGGCTTGGTTTGGAAAAGTAATGGAAGGATCACAACTAGCAAAAATGGTTCAGATGAGTGTTGTTTGTCATATTTTTTCCATAGGGAATCCTATGATAGACTACCCAAAATATTTTAATTTATTATCTTTCTTGGGTGTTCCTCACTTTCCTAGTTCACATTGGTCAGTAAACAGTAGATGGGAATGAGAAAAATATCTTGCTACAGAGGAAAATCAAGATTTAAAGGAGAAAATAAAAGAGTCAAACTTCATTGCATTATCTTTAGATGAAGTTACTGCGATAGATAATACTTCTTGGGTCTGTATGCATGTGTATACTATAAAACAACATGTTCACCAAGCTCATCTTCCTTGCGTTCATAAAATTAAGGACAATTCAACATTGCAAAATCTATTTGAACTAGTCAAGAAATATTTGAATGAAATCAGAGGTATGGATGACTTGAAAATTTCTAAAAATTTAGTGTGTGTACAAGCTGATGAGTTGTAGTAATTGAAGGTCACAAGACTAGTGTTTGCACAAAGTTACAAACTACTTGTGCACCATACATGCTTGGCATTCACTACATGACCCACATATTGAATTTAGCATTTAAAATTGTAAGCAAGTATCCTATAACATCAAAATTTGAAAATTTAATCCACAAGCTCTACACATACTTCTACCAAAGTGTAAACCCCGCCACACAACCCTAGAGGAAGTTGCAATTAACTACTCAAATGTACTAATTTTTTTTTTGTTTAAGTACAATTAACATGCAAGTTCACTACCCATTGCCAACAACCTCTAAGGTTACGAGACTGGGATTACTTTAAAACCTAAACAAGAAACATGAATTGAAACCATAACATTTAATTACTTAATAAATTAAGAACACATACATTCCATACATGCTAAATTACATCAAAACATAAGAGATACCACATGTTTTCAAATAATATAATTTACAATATGATTACAACTCTCATTCCCCGAATGAGGGAAATCCAATAAGCATGTTTATAGATTACATATTCCACCTCAATAACAAATGAGGGGTAATAAATTACAATAACAATTGAAATGAATAGAGCATGAAATGAAACTGGATCCCATGAGCTCTCCAACAGGAAATCTCATCCACACGAATAAGAAGAAAACCCAACGGAGTAAGATGCATGTTCCACCCAACCATGTGATACCCGAAGGCTCACCCCCCATGCTAAGAGATAGTAACAAGGATTCCTAAACAAGACCATCTACCTCTAGACACAGGCTACACATAACTGCACTGAAATAAATACAAGTACAACATCACTTAACACAATGGTTACAATGCTTCCAGATTTAAATAATCAATTGAGTCACTGATACAAACATACTGCTAACTTAAGAGAAGTGTCATCACAATGTTACATGGGATATCTTGGAAACCTCTAATGACTCCCGACCCCTCATGCAAACCAATGCAGAATTAGTTATCTCTCGTAAAGATGAGATAATGATCTTTCCATTCTAGCCCTTCTTGTCCCATCCCAAGTCTATACAATCCCTTGTGGCCATGAGCAAGGAAAAAATAATCTTGTTAAGTGTTTGATACTACCTAATCTCTAATTAGTTTATTTATGTTATCACTAGTTTAACTAACTTACAATGAGTTACCCTAACACCACTTTGTGTATTAGCCCTCATTGCAAGCCACTCCTCTAAGACAACACATGGAATAATTCTACAACCCAAGGGTATACAAGTGTGACCTAAGGATAATAACTCTGTATCCATGACATAAAGTCCACACATTCCGTTCATGATAACTGGGTATATCAATGGATCCAATAAGACGCACTACCCAAGGCAATTCAAAGGTTAACTAACACATTACGACAACCCACAAAATTAAAAGAAAACCCAATTTGAAAGACTTTCATATAGATAACTCCATTTCCCAACATCAAGAAAGAGAGAGCTATCATGATGAAAGGACAATCGACAATTCAATAACCTACTTTAAGATTTCCTAAATCCAATTACCTCAATCGACGTTACTTGCAAATACTCAAGAGTAAATAAAATTAAATTTGCAATGTTGGGAAATTTAAGACTAATAATTTAATTCCATGTTTCTCAATCATACATAATATTCAAAATCAAATTTTAAATAAAATCATTTGATTATAAAATCAACTCTTTTTGCTTCTATTATAATAAAAACTTAAAATAATTTATATTTAAATATAAATATATATTAAATATACATATAAAATATATACTTAATGTATATACAAATATATCTATATATACATTTAAATATATATTTATTATTTAAATATATATCTTTAAAATCAACTATTTAAATTCCAAATCCAATTATTTAAAAATACATAATATATACATTATATATATAATATATGCATATTATGTATATCATATACATATTATATATATAAATAATAATACAAAACAAATTTATTTAAATATTAATATAATATATATACATGTAATATATATATTATATATATAATATATAATTATTATATATAATATATATTATATTATATATAGAATATAAAATATAAAATAAATACTAAAATAAATATTTAAAAAGAAACGATTTATTGACCTGCCGGCCCCCAAAGGGAGGAGGACGTAGCCATAGGTTGTGCCCAGCCTCCCCTATGGAAGCGATGCTGCTTGTGGTAGTGCTTCCCCCACACACAGTGTGGGGAGCATTGCCATAGTAGCGCCCTCCACTAGGGCGTGGGCTATGGTAGCCACAGCTGCCCCCCTTCCCATACCATTAAAAATAAATTTATATATATATATATATGTTTATTTATGATGAAATTTAAAAAAAAAGATTTCTCCCTTGTGCACATAATTTGTTTTCTGTGTAATTTTTTTTATAAAAATAGAAAATTTCTCTAGCATAACTTCATCCATATGTAAATATATAATATATATATGCATATATATAATAGAATATATATATATATATATATATATATATATATTCATTGTCTTACAACTAAAATTGGGCAAATTTTTCCCACATAAATTTCCCAAAAAACTAATTTCCAAACATAATTTCTTGGTTTCAATTTCAAATTTGATAAGAAACATTTCAACTCCCAAATAGATGTTTTCAAATTTCATTTTGTTTTCTTTCCATTTTTCTATTGTTAAAGTTGAAAATTTATATTGCAATTTTTTGTTTTTCTACAAAAAATCTAAATTTCTTCAAGATTTCAATAGGGTTTTCAAAAAACGTTTGCAACAAGTTTTCAAAACTGAAAACCAAATTTTCAAAACAATAAAAAGAAAACAAGAAGAACTTGTTTGAAGCTTGAAGGAGAATCTAGTGTTGAGTTGCAATCCCAATTCTTCCAAAACCTTTTCAAATCTTCACTCCAATCCCAAGTGCATCCACAACAAGAGAAAATCCTTTTTTTCTTCCTGATAGCCAAATTTTCAATAATGCATAAACCAAACATGAAAAACTTCATTTTCTTTTTAACATCAATATATTTTTTTTAAATGAAATATCTTCCCCCAAATTTAGTCAAATTTCCCAAAAATATCCCATCCACCATAGTTATTACTCCTCTATCCATTTTTTGAGATATTTTCCCTTTTTGAATTTTAAAAAAAACCAAATTTTTTTTCAACATGACTTTATTTCTTTCTTTTTTCTTTTTAATTCTATTTCAAAATTTGAAAAAATTAAATTTAAAATTTCTTTCCGAAAACTTTGTTAAACAATTTCTTTTCAAAAACTTTAACACTTTTAAGATTTTCATTTCAAAAAGAATTTAACAATTATAATTTCCAAAATGAATAACTTGATTTAATTCCACACAATTAATTTAAATAATCAATAAAAGAAATATAATCCAGGATTAGATTATTTTATTAATTAAATTAAATTAACATTTCTATCACTACAACTAGATTTATTTAATAAACAACCTAAATACAAAAAGCCATTTATTTACCTTTTTCAACTTGAAATTAAATAAATCAAGGAGAGATGAACAAAATAGAAGCAACTTAACCTGACTAAAACTCGATGACACACAATGACTAGGGTGATGACTTGGCACTAAAAACCTAGCTACTATCTCCCAATTGAAAGCCATTGGTCAATGGACACACTCAAACCTGTGAAATCAGGTGGAGTCGATTTGTTGCACCTGCCAACCTGCGAACAAAGAGTATATTGAACATGCATATATATAACATAATAAAACAAACTGTGAAGAGGAAATATCATAATCATAGGGCACTCGCAAGCGAGTGGTACAATCTTGTCCCCTTCACCAATACAGACTTACTAATTGACGAGTCTAACATCAATAATATACTTAAAAGCATAAAGCATCATTAATTAAATATCTGCTAAGCTAATTCAAAGCATGCCATAATGATAAGATCAAAGTAAAATACCATCACATCAAGATAGAACATTCACATCGCTTTATAGTTAGTGATCAAATAGTAACCAGGTACCATAGTCAAAGTATAATAGAAACAAACATAACAAAGAAGAACACTGTATGATCAAAAGAGACAAAATAGAGGTGTGCTACATCCTCCCCGCAAGGGTCAAGCTTACTCTTGGAGGCATGTGAAGAATTAGGGATAGAGCTCCCTCATTTTAGCTACATCTTCCCAAGTGGATGGTGTGTCATCCCTAGGATCCCACTGGATCTTAACCTAATCAATATCTACCCCTCAAAGAGTGAGTGTTCTGCGGTCCACTATGGCCATGGACTCCAAAGCCAGCTACCCATCCTCTACCTGTAATGCATTCCAATAAAGTACATGAGAAATGTCTGGATGGTATAGCCGAAGAATTGAAACATGAAAAACATTGTGAGTACGCGAGAGACTGGGCGGTAAAGAAAGACGATAAGCAATTGGACTAATCTTCTCTAGTATCTCGAAGGGTTTGACAAAGCGAGGTGCCAAATTAGAGCCCTTCCCATAATGGATTGGAATCTTTCACGGATGCACCCGCAAGAAGACTCTATCGCCCATAGAGAACTGATGATCCACTCTATGTGCATCTGCATACTTCTTCTACCTATCCTACGCTGCCGCCAAGTGCTCTCTAATCCTATCCACCTGTTGCTCCATATCCTGCAACATCTCAGGACCCAAAGTCACTTTGTCCTCAAGTCAATCCCAACTCAAGGGAGTGTGACATGGTCGCCCATACAATGCTTGGAATGAAGGCATGCTGATAGAACTCTAGAAACCATTATTATATGTGAACTCTACCAAATAGAGATAATATTCCCATTATGTTTTCTAGTCCATTACATACATACGTAACATGTCCTCGAGGATCTGATTGAACCTCTCGGTCTATCCATCTGTCTCTGGGTGGTAAGCTAAATTGAAGTTCAACTGTGTCCCCATCTCATGCTGTAATGAAGTCCAAAGAGTTGAGGTGAACATTGGATCCCTGCCAGAAATAATCTGATGTGGAATACCATGTAACTTCACTATATCCTCCATGAACACTCAGGCTACAGACGATGCAGTATAGGAGGAGAGAATAGGTGAGAATTCTTCCACCTTCATCAACCTATCAACTGTCATCATAATGGCATCATGCCGTCTCGAAGAGTTGGGTAAACCAACAATGAAATCCAATGAGATAATATCCCACTTCCACTCTGGTACTAAATGCAGTTGCAAAAGCCCTACTCAATGCTAGTGTTCATCCTTCACTCGTTGACACTCAAGACATCGCAACACAATCCATAATATCACACTTCATTCCTGGCCATAAATACAATTGGCGTAGATCTGCATACATCTTCTTCACCCTTGGATGGGTTAAATAAGGTGCATGATGTGCTTTAGTCATGACCAAGGTGCAAAGATCACCTGATGAAGGAACGTATATGTGTTGCATGTGCCTCAATATCTCATTTGAATCTAGGGAATATCCTGAATACCTGCCCTCAAGGGGTCTACCTGACTCAATATTTTTCCTAACCTCCTGATACCAACTATCCATTGGAAGGGTAGAAAGAATCTAACTTTGCAAATCTACAACAAGAGTCGACTCAAATATCTCATGTCTCCTACTGAGTGCATCCGCTATGACATTCTCCTTTTCCTAGATATACTTCACCTTGAACTCATATTCATAGAGAAACTCCATCCAACACCTCTTCCTAGCATTTAAGGTTGGGCCGCATGAAAATATACTGAAGGCTTATGTGATCATTGTGCAACTCAAACCTATGGCCGAAGGAAATACCTCCATCTCATCAATGCATGAACAACTACCGCTAACTCAAGATCATGCGTGGGATAGTTCAACTCATGATCCTTGAGGTTTTGTGAATCATATGCAATGACATGACGCTTCTGCATCAACACTGCACCTAATCCCTCCAAGGACGCATCTGTACAAACTACAAAGTCCCCAGTCAGATCAGGTATTGCAAGTATTGGTGCACTAGTCAGCTTCTCCTTAAGATCTTGAAATGCTACCTCACACTTCTCTGACCACTCAAACCTCTTCCCTTTCTATTGAAGGGTGGTGATAGGATAGCCTATTCTCAAAAAACCCTACACAAAATTCCTATAATAACCCGCTAGCCCCATAAAGCTATGTATCTCTGCCACATTTGTGGGCATGGGCCAATTTGAGATCACTTGGATCTTTGCAGGATCCACTAAAATACCTTCCCCTAAAATCACATGACCAAGGTACTGGACCTCAGTCTTGAAGAATTCACACTTTGATAGGTTAGCATAAATAAGATTATCCCGTAAGCACTGTAATACCTACCGTAAATGTTCCTCATGCTCTTCCACTATCCTAGAGTATATCAAAATGTCATCAGGGAACACAAGGAAAAATTTGTCTATGTATGTACAAAATACCCCCTTCATTAGACTCATGAACACAAAGGGTGTATTCTTCAACCCAAATGGTACTACTGTGAACTCATAGTGACCATACCACATTTGAAATGTTGTCTTATGGATGAACGATTCGAAGATACAAAGGTGATGGTATCCTGACTTAAGATCAATCTTTGAAAAGATTGTGGCACCCTTGATCTAGTCAAATAGATCATCAATCCTAGGAAGTAGATATTGATTCCTAATGGTCACTTTGTTCAACTATCGATAATCAATACATAACCAAAGTGAACCATCCTTCTTCTTCACAAAGATAACTAGTGCTCCCCATGGAGAAACACTAGGGTGAATAAAACCCTTCTCTAACAATTCCTCAAGCTATAAGCGAAGCTCTTTTAGCTCCTGGGTGGTCATACGGTAAGGAGCTCATGAAATGGGCTCTAATCTAGGTACAAGGTCTATTTTGAAGTCTATATCCCTCTAAGCTGGCATCCCTGGAATCTCATTTGGAAAGACATCAGAATACTCCTAAAGAATGGCGTGACTATCAAGAGAGACTTTCTCTTCTCCACCTCCTAAATCGAAATCATCCACTATAATAGTGAATAACTGGCAACCTTGACGCAGACACCTCCTCAACTACATAGCTGAGATGACCCTCAAGGAAATTGGCCTTTGAACTCCCAATATCTCTACTACTCTGCCAAATGCCTCAATGCAATGGATCAACTTATGCTGACAATCTATGACTACACTATGCGCCTCTAACCAATCCATCCCTACGACAACGTCATAAGAACCCAATGGAATAACTTAGAGGTCCAATGTAGTATGAAGAGGTCCAACCTCCAATCTACACTCTGGTACAAGGGAATGTGATGCAACTCTTGCACCCGAGGCTAACTCAACCTACCACCTATCGATTTTCCTTATCGCACCTAGTCTACATCACGTCACGACGGAAGAAGAAATGACAAAGTCTCCTACTCTAGAATAAAAAAAATGGTAACTCGCTTACCCAACAACATACCATATGTCTCAATGATGGTACCCTAATGCTCTACCTAACAGTTGTTAGCCACAATGAAAACATGATGCCCTCGACCTGCATTTCCAACTGTCAGCTTAGATGTTGTTGGTCCCTGAGAATACCTAGATGTTCCCCTACTAGGACACATTCTAGCTATATGACCATGTTGGCCACATGCGAAACACCCAGTACCTCTACCATAGCCCCTGCCTCCAAGTGGTGCACTAGATTGTTGTGCACTACCCCTAAAAGTGGACTAAGAACTCTGTGCTAGCTTATCAAAGTTGAAGCATTTCATACGCCTCCAATTCCTGTCCCCCTGCCTCTGCTGGAAACCTTTATATTTCCCTTGAGATAGCTGCTACTGACCACTCTATGACGATCCCTACTGAGCCCTAGAAGGTGCACCTCCTTAAGGCTGACCTCCTCTAGCACTAGACCCTGCTGTCGAACTGCTGCCTATCTAAACACCCATGTGGCCTCCTAGTGCCAAAGCCAGATTCTCCTCTACTAGACATACTTTCTCCACTACTGTCTCCATGGCCTTGGGTTCGAAACCCTCACACCTCTACTAAGATGGGCATTTAAGCCCTTGAAAAAATGGTGGACCAACATCCCCTCATTTTCTCCTACCCCTGCATACTATTTGAGCTCGTAGAAGCGTCACTCATACTGCTCAACTAATAAGGCCAACTGATGCAAGGTGTGAAACTCATCGCCTCGACACTGACGCTAGTGCTCAAATAGGAAACAAGCTTTGAACCACTCTAGAAAGATCTCCCAAGATACAAAGTTAATGTCAATGTGGAGCTTCTGCTCCTCCAACCTCCACCATATGGATGTGAATCCCTGTAGATGCATGATAGCGCACCAAACTTTGGTATTGTTTCCATAAGGATGCATCACAAAACACCTATCCAGGTCTATGAGCCATGTCTCAGCCTCTAACCTAGTGCCTACTCCATCATACAATGGTGGATGTGCCTTGAGTAAATCTCTCATATGGGTCTCTATTTGAGGTGGAACTTCTCTCTCAATAACATTACACTGAACCACGACCTGCCTCTGACCAAGGAGTGCTAATGCCTCCTCAAGTGCTCTACATGCAACCTCAATCCCTAGAGGATTCTGCTCCTAATCTATACCCCCTGAAACATTCTGAGATGCCTGATGTTCTTCCTACTTTGGAATAAGTGGAACATCAGGAGGAGAGTCATGCTGACTCCCATCGCAACTACCTACATGACCACGTCCACACCCTCTACCTCTTCCATGTCTGGGATGCATAATCCTGCATAGGCACATCAAGGTATTAGGAAAGGTACACAATTAAAAGCTTAATGGGTTCAACATAATCCCAGAGTACCTAGTGTTTAAACCCGGGCTCTGATACCATGTGTAAAGCCCCGCCACGTAACACTAGATGAAGTTGCAATTAACTACTCAAACATACTATTTTTTTTGTTTAAGTACAATTAACATGCAAGTTCACTACCCATTTCCAACAACCTCTAAGGTTACGAGACTGGGATTACTTTAAAACCCAAACAAGAAACATGAATTGAAACCATAACATTTAATTACTTAATAAATTAAGAACACATACAAGTTTCATACATGCTAAATTACATCAAATTCTAAGAGATACTACATGCTTTTAATTAATATAATTTACAATATGATTACAACTATCATTCCCCGAATGAGGTAAATCCAATAAGCATGTTAATAGATTACATATTCCACCTCAATAACAAATGAGGGGTAATAAATTACAATAACAACTAAAATGAATACAACATGAAATGAAACTAGATCCCACGAGCTCTCCAATTGGAAATCTCATCCACACAAATAGTAAGATGACCCAACCATGTTCCACCCAACCATGTGATACCCAAAGGCTCACCCCCCACGCTAGGAGATAGTAACAAGGATTCCTAAACAAGACCATCTACCTCTAGACACAGGCTACCCATAACTGCACTGAAATAAATACAAGTACAACATCACTTAATACAATGGTTACAATGCTTCTAAAGTTAAATAATCAATTGCATCACTGATACAAATAGACAGCTGACTTAAGAGAAGTTTCATCACAATATTACATAGGATATCCTAGTAAGTCTTGCTAGGTCCTGGCCCCCATCTCGGGATATCTTGGAAACCTTTAACAACTCCTGGCCCCTCATGCCAACCAATGCGGAACTAGTTATCTCTCGTAAAGATGAGATAACGATCTTGCAATTCTAGGCCTTCTTGTCCCATCCCAAGTCTATACAAGCCCTTATATCGATGAGCAAGGAAAAATTAATCTTGTTAAGTGTTTGATACTACCTAACCTCTAATCAGTTTATTTACGTTATCACTAGTTTAACTAACTTACAATGAGTTACCCTGACACCACTTTGTGTGTCGAGCCTCATTACAAGCCACTCCTCTAAGAAAACATGTAGAATAATTCCACAACCTAAGGGTACACAAGTGCAACCTAAGGATAATAACTCCCTATCCACGACATAAGGTCAACACATCCCATTCATGATAACCGAGTATATCACTGGATCTAATAAGACCCGCTACCTAAGGCAATTCAAAGGTTGACTAACACATTACGACAACCCACAAAATTAAAAGAAAACCCAATCTGAAAGACTTTCATATATATAACTTCATTGCCCAACATCAAGAAAGAGAGAGATATCATGACAAAAGAACAATCGACAATTCAATAACATACTTTACGATTACCTAGATCCAATTAACTCAATCGATGTTACTTGCAAATACTCAAGAGTAAATAAAATTAAATTCACAACGTTGAGAAATTTAAAACTAATAATTTAATTCCATGTTTCTCAATCATACATAATATTCAAAGTCAAATTTTAAATAAAATCAGTTGATTATAAAATCAACTTTTTTTGCTTCTTTTATACTTAAAATAATCATCTTAAAATAATTTATATTTAAATATAAATATATATTAAATATACATATGAAAATATATACTTAATGTATATACAAATATATCTATATATATATTTAAATATATATATTTAAAATCAACTATTTAAATTCTAAATCCAATTATTTAAAAATATATAATATATACATTATATATATATAATATATGCACATTATATATATATATTATACATATTATATATAAAAATAATAATAAAAAAAAATTATTTAAATATTAATATAATATATATACATATAATATATATATATATATATATATATATATATATATATATATAATATATAATATAATATAAAATAAATAAATATAAATAAATATAAATATAAAAAGAAATGATTTGTTGACCCATGGGCCCCCAAAGGGAGGAGGATGCAGCAATAGGCTGGGCCCAGCCTCCCCTATGGAGGCGATGCTACTTGTGGTAGTGCTTCCCCCATACACAGTGTGGGGAGCGCTGCCACAATAACGCCCTCCACTGGGGCGTGTGTTGTGGTAGCAATGGCTACCCTCCTCCCCATACCATTAAATATATATATATATATATATATATATATATATATATATATAATGAAATCTTAAAAAAAAAAGATTTCTCCCATGTGCACAATTTTTTTTTTCTGTGTAATTTTTTATTTATAAAAATAGAAAATTTCTGCAGCATAACTTCATCTATATGTAAATATATATATATAATATATATATATATGCATATATATATATATATATATATATATATAATTTCATTGTTTTACAGTTAAAATTGGGCAAATTTTTCCCATAGAAATTTCCCAAAAAATAAATTTCCAAACATAATTTCCTGGTTTCAATTTCAAATTTGATAAGAAACATTTCAACTCCCAAATAGATTTTTTCTAATTTCATTTTGTTTCTTTCCATTTTTCTATTGTTAAAGTTGAAAATTTTTGTTGCAAGTCTTTTTTTTTTCTACAAAAAATCTAAATTTCTTCAAGATTTCAATAGGGCTTTCAAAAAAAAGTTTGCAACAAGTTTTCAAAACTGAAAACTAGATTTTCAAAATAATAAAAAGAAAACAAGAAGAACCTATTTGAAGCTTGAAGGAGAATCTGGTGTTGAGTTGCAATCTCAATTCTTCCAAAACTTTTTCAAATCTTCACTCCAATCCCAAGTGCATCCACAACAAGAGAAAATCTGTTTTTTCTTCCTCAGCCAAATTTTCAATAATGCATAAACCAAACATGAAGAACTTCCTTTTCTTTATAACAACAATATATTTTTTATAAAATGAAATATGTTCCCCCAAATTTAGTCAAATTTCTCCAAAATATCCCATCCACCATAGTTATTACTCCTCTATCCATTTTTGGAGATATTTTTCCTTTTTGAAAATTTAAAAAAAAAACAAATTTCTTTTCAACATGATTTTATTTCTTTCTTTTTTTAAATTCTATTTCAAATGAATTTAAATGCTTTTAAACATTTTCATTTCCAAAAAGAATTTAACTTGAAAAATTTTCTTTTTCAAAAACTTTAACACTTTTAAAATTCTTATTTCAAAAAGAATTTAACAATTATAATTTCCAAAATGAATAACTCGATTTAATTCCACACAATTAATTTAAATAATCAATAAAATAAATCTAATCCGAGATTAGATTATTTTATTAATTAAATTAAATTAAATAATATTTCTAGCACTACAACTAGATTTATTTAATAAACAACCTAAATACAAAAAGCCATTTATTTACCTTTTTCAACTTGAAATTAAATAAATCAAGGAGAGATGAACAACAAAGAAGCAACTTAACTTGACTAAAAACCCGACGACACACTATGACTAGGGTGATGACTTGACATTGAAAACCTAGCTACTATCTCCCAATTGAGAACCGTTGGCCAATGGACACACTCAAACCTGTGAAATTAGGTGGAGTCGATGTCCTGTACCTATCAACCTATGAACAAAGAGTATATCGAACATGCATATATATAACATAATAAAACACACCGTGAAGAGGAAATATCAGAATCGTAGGGCACTCACTAGCGAGTGGTACAATCCCGTCCCTTTGCCAATACAAACTTACTAACTGACAAGTCTACCATCAATAATATACTCAAAAGCATAAAGCACCATTAATTAAATATCTACTAAGTTAATCCAAAGCATGCCATAATGATAACATCAGAGTAAAATACCATCACATCAAAATATAGCATTTGCATTGCTTTACAGTTAGCTATCAAATAGTAACTAGGTACCATAGTCAAAGTGTAACATAAACAAACATAACAAAGAAGAATATTGTATGATTAAAAGAGCCAAAATGGAAAGGTACTACACAAAGTCCCAAAAATTTCACATAATTTTAACATTTTGATCAGAGAATAATTGTAGGAAACAAGATTCTCAAGGAAGTTGATACTAGATGGATCTCCTTGGATGGACCAACACAATGAGTTCTTTTAGAATATCGATCCTTGATTGGATTAATGTACAAGAATTGCAACACAGTAAACAAAACTCCTGACCTCTTACATAGGTTAACCAATATAGACAATCTTGAATTTAGCTAGCCTTATCCCCATGTTAGATGAAATGAACAATCATGTGAAGAAATACCAAGATAAAACTATGTATATTAATGAATATACCAAATTAAGTAGAATGACATGCATGACCCTCAATCATCTATATCTAGATCTAAATTCTAAAAGCCCAAATTTTTTAAGTTGGCAGAAAATTATAGATTTGTATCATCCTTATAATAATTTATAGTTTAATGCAAGCGAGAACTTATGTTTCTGTGTACGCATATTTTAGATACCAATGTACTATTGTACGATAGTCAAGAACTCTATCACAGAAGTACCTATTACAAAGGAAGCTTTTAATGACATTGTTAAATCTATTAGTGATAATTTGAAGGAACTTGAAAAATCTCTTTCCTTTGAGATTTATAATAGATTCCCTTGAGATGAA
This sequence comes from Sequoia sempervirens, assembly GCA_007258455.2. Lineage (NCBI taxonomy): Eukaryota > Viridiplantae > Streptophyta > Pinopsida > Cupressales > Cupressaceae > Sequoia > Sequoia sempervirens. The sequence continues at coordinate 233,502 of VDFB02266712.1, read as the reverse complement.
ATACTTGAAGCCATGGCTATTGTGTATCCTCAATTTTTGATTCAAGGCAACTGAGATAGCCAAAGCTATTTTCATGATAATGTAAATATCTTGGTTGAACACTTTTCAATGACAATAGAAGGAATTATAAATAGAGATAATCTTACACAACAATGTAAGAATTTTGCAAGAAGTATGATGAACCAATTTGATTCCATGGAAAAGAAATTTGAATCGGGAACAATAACAAACGCTTGGAAAACCTTAGGTCAGAGTGAAATATTGCATTGTTCGATATCAAAATAGTTCAAACTTGTTGATTTATGTCAAACAATGATATTAGGGTCAGTGGAGGATGCAATATTTTTTAGTTCATTGGAATTTTTGAAATCAAAGATAAGAAACAAACTAGACAAGAATTTGGAAAATTGCTTAAGGGTGAAAGGAACTATGTATAATGTCAAAACCTTTCCTTTTGAAAGAACACTCACAATATGGAGGTCCATATGCAAAAGAAGAGGGTTGTGCAACACTTCAAATGCTGGTAGTGGTGGCACTAGTAATGGGACAAATGACAGTGACACAATGAATGTTGAATTTGAGACGCAGGGTGAAGAAAATGAAGAATAGACTTAGAATCAAGATGACTTTTACTTTATCTCAAGTTGAATATTAGTTTGAGGAACCTGACTTGATTTGGGAAATGGAAGTGAATTAGCAGTTTTAAGGTATTTATACTACATTTCATGAATCATATTCCAAATTGTAGTTGATGATATTTTATATTGTATTCCATGAAATTGTGAATCATTGCACTTTATGACTCATATTCTAAACTATAGTTGATATTTTATATTGTATTCCATAATATTGAATTTGATATGTGATTCTGCATTATTTTTTATAGTTTATGAATTATTTTGATTAGTTCCTTATCCGTAATTGAGTTAAAAAATGAAATGTACTACAATAGACCAACTCATAGTCTTGGCTTCTTATAACCTCACTACATTGCAATGAGAAACCAAGAAAAGAATAACACTTATCACACTACTTATAAACTCCTATTACATTTCAATTCACACAATATTTGATAAATAAATAAAAGGATTATTAATCCATTCCTTGAATGGAAGCTAATAGTTCAACCTCCATAACATGAACACATGATGTGATATGAAAAATTATAAATAACCCTTGATTATTTTGAGTCAAAAGATAGTGAATACAATATTGGAGAGAAAGGTAGGCCAATATTCAAAATTAAAGAAATACACTTAAGTATTTGAGTCATCTTTTGTTATTGCAGAGAAAAATTACAACATTTCCTATATGTGCTATCAAATAGCTTAAACTATGCAAAAAGAGCTTACAGAGAATGAGATGAAAGATCAAAAAATCAAAATGCTTTGAAATTTTGAATGAGGCTTGGGATACCCTTTTATAACATAAGGGAAGAAAGAAGCAAAGAAGTGAAGAACCTCATCCCAAAAATTTATGATAACCAAATTCTCAGAAAGGAGGTATAGGAATAAAAGCATGGATCAACTCATAGGTTGGGTAAAAAATTATACTTTTCATCCCATTCCTTAATCATATCCTCAAAAGGCCAATCATGTGCTAAGAGGTTTTTTGAATTCTCCAAATTTTGATGATAGTTGGCATCAAGTAAAGCACTGGCCTCTCTACAAAAAAATTCCATCTTTTTTTTTTACATCGACCATCCTATTTGAATAGGAATCAAGCTAATTTAAATCTTGAGATTTCCATCTTTGCAAACAGAGGGAGGAGTGTGGGGATTAGAATATTGAAACTATCCTTACATTCATCTAGGGTCTTCAACTCCCCATTATCTTCTAATAGGTGGGGTACAACCCTTTTGTCAACATTTATGAAAGAGTTCATTCTTTCCTGTGCAACTTTAATTATACCTTCCAAATAGCTTTTATGTTTCCATGCCATCTTGACAATCTAAAAGGTAAGATCGATACCAAGTGGGGAATCATTTGTGTGTTCAAATACCTTATACATAACTTCCAAAAATGAAAATATAGGAATCCATTGTTCAAATATACAGTTGAGCTACTCTTGATCCCTACTTACGGGTATGTGGAGGATCATGGTGGGCCAAAAAGTGGCAATATGATGGGTATGTGGCCGATGACTTTTTTTTTACCCAAAATTGATCAAATGAAAAGGGTTTTTAAAGGAGATTCTCAGATTTTGACCAATATAAATTATATGTAACTTTGAATTTAATAAATAATTATTATTCATTTTCTATTTGAATTACGACTAATGTCTTGATTGATAGGCTGATTGATAAACATCTATAGATTTCAAACGGTATCAAATTTTTTGAATACGAAACATGCATCACATTCTATGCTTCACATACTATAGGATTAAAAAAATTAAAATTTAAATTCATGAAGTTTTGACCAAGTTAAGGTGGTCAGACATAAGAGTTTTTATATTTTTTAAAATTTGTAATTAAAAAATTGTAATTAATTATTTATTTGGAAAAAAGTTACAGAAAAATATACATCACATTTGAACATGAGTCCTCTACTATATCTAAAATATTATAAAAAAATATTATCATTTTATTGTGGTTAGGGTGGTCAGATAGACACCTACTTATTTTTTCCCTGAAATTTAAGTGCTACTACATTGAAATTTCAAATTTTCACCAAATAGATTTAAAAAAAAACCTAGTAGTTTAGAAACTAAATTCAATTTTCTACATATTCTATTCTTACATATTTTTGAAATAATATAGATAGCTTATTCAAATTTGTACGTCAAGTTGTCTAACTCTGATTTTTTTGAATTTTTTGCCACTTAAGGGCCTATTTTTTCCATGATGATCCTAAACATACCCTTACTCTGGTAATGGAATTTCTCAAATTCAGATAGGAAACATGGGTAGTTTCCATCCTTCTTAATATTTTAGAGAGTTTGTGCTATAGGATGCACATTTCAATTCACACATTCTCCTTTTTTCTAATTCAGTTGAGCATTCTTCAACTACTCTTCCAACATTTGAATATCTTTTTAAGCTCTGCATTTTCAATCATCACATGAGAACTAGTAGGGGGACTATAGAAGAGGATCCTACTTTCTGCACACTTTCAACAAGGTATTTTTGTTTAGCTAGTAATACTTTTTTCTAGAACGATAAGGTTCCATGAGATCATTATGTTCCTTGGTCACTGTATTAAGTCTATCTTGCAACCTTCAAACACTAGCTTTGTTAAGCTTGGAAACATCTACCACTAATGCAACAACTTCAGGGGCAAAGGTGTCAGACAACCTCTTTACAATCAAGCTCCCTTTGATACCCTTACCCTTGGATGGTTCAGTGATCAGAGTCTTTTATGTAGTTTGGGCAAGGGCCCAGATTGCAAGGGCTTCCAACATTCATTGAACCTTGATCATGAAAATGACATCTTTGCTTCCTCTTTTATAGAGAAAACTTATCCTTCTTGTTTCCTAATAGTACTCAAAGATAATTACAAAGGAAATTTCCCATTTAGGGAGTAGTAGCAATCCATTATTTGAACCACCTTTCTTCTCCCTTCATCACGTGTAATGTTTTTTCACTCAATAATCATTTATTCCCTTATCTTTGCAACTACTTCATCATAATTTTCTCTAGGAACATCTACTTGTTCTAGTTGAAGTGTTTTAAGGTGCTCCTCCCTCTTTTATCTAAAAAAAAACTCTTTAAATTCTTGGTATCTTATAAAATCATCATCAAACATGAATTGTGTATAGTCCAATTCCCTCACATCATTGAGGTTATCTCTCCCCATATCCACATCCAACTCGAACCTTTGCTAAAGAAGGATAACAATATTTGATCATGGGGGGGATGGCATATATCATTGAATTTCATCTATGGTGATATGTATAAGAAATATGGACAAAGAAAGAGAAGCTTTAAATAATACACCACAAAATAATATTGTGCTTCATCTCTTTTCATTCAATACATTTACATATATATAGGATTTCTATTTCCTATATTATAGGAAACTCCCTAAACAACTTATCTAAACATAATGAGTTGATTTAGCAACTCAAATCCCTACAAATACTCTATGTGGGTTGTATTAACAACTCACATTATTATTCTCATATGCAACTATAATATTAAGTTGTTTCTCAACAACTTAATATTTACATAACTTTATTTTATAGTTAACTCACACCCGTGAAAACCCTAATTACATTTCCAAACATTCCCCCCCTTAGTGTGAACATGTTAAGAAATCACACCCTTCATTTGTAGTCAGCCCAACTCTTGTGGCTCATGATCTTGATTTAAAAATGAAAGGCACCTCCCATCAACCTTTCATGGTTTTCTCGCAGGCTTACCACCAACTTGGACATGAATAGGAACCCACCAACTCTCCATCTCATGTGGTTTTCTGGATCCTCCTACAAACCCTTTCAAGATCTATGAACTTCATTACACTAGTGTTTTGTTTATTAAAATATTTTACACCAGGGGGTTACATAAGGAAATAACCCATGCATAGTAATTGTTGATGATCGTACCACTTGATCTCCAACAATAAAGGAAATTTTCACTACAACTAGAGATGGAATATTGATTTCATATTCCTTCCAATTATGTGAAATGTCCAATTATTATAATCATGGAAAATAAAAGCACACATTACAATAGAAATTGAAATGCCACCAGAGCTAATAAGCGACCTTGTCATTGGTGACTAATGAGAGGGAGTTGATTTTCCTCCTTCCTCCATTGCCTCCTACCTCCAATATTGAATTTATCTAAAGCACATATTCTTCACCACTAGGACATGATAGCTCTTCATCATTGGCATAATTTTCCCTATCAGTTTCTTTAGCTAAGGAAGCATGATGATACAATTTATCATCTACTAGATCTTGTGCCCTCCTTTTACAATTCAAAATTACATGTCCTATTTGATTATAGTAGATGCATTTTATTTTCCCTTTTGAAGGAATATGCTTGGATTTGTGGTTTCCTTTTCTTACTTTGTTATGTAAAAATAGGGCTTCTTTAGATTCTGAGACTTCATTATGATTAAGTAGAGTAGATATGAATCCTTCAAGACTAGTGATTACCTTGCTTAATCTGAACACCATTACAAGCATATGTTTCAAAAAACTATTCAAAAGTGTTGCTTTGGCATCATCATCTTTTACTTTCTCATTAATCTTAGCTAGTTGATTTAGAAGGGAGTGAAACTTACTGATATGATCTGCCATTTTTGTACCTTTTTCCATCCTCAAACCATATAGTCTCTATTTCAATGTTGTCTTCGCACTTTTTGCTTTAGATCCAAAAAGCTTGTTTAATGCCTCCCAAATCTCTTTTGCTGATTTTGCAAAATCTACATGGTGTAAATATGCTTTTGATAAGCTAAGACCAATAGTTCCCAAAGCTTTCTAATTTTTAATATTCCACTTCGCAAGTTCATTTGCATCTGTTGGTATAACTGAATTTGGTTTGACAAAATCCCAAAGATCTTTTTCAATCAAATGTAGCTGCATCTGTATCTGCCATGTATGAAAATCTCTACCATCAAATTTCTCAATGAAACTTAATTCGTCCACGAATACCCTTTATATAAAATAAAAATGAAGGTGTCGGGTTCCACCAATAATGCACCTTAATTGGGAGCACTACTATAAAATTCAACATTTTTGTCTACTCCACTCAAAAATTTTGACATGAAAAATAATAGACCCTATTCTAATAGAGTTTCAAAACTATAGACATCAATTTACATTTAAAAGAAAAACCAAACGCATATACTATGTACCTCTCTTTTTAATACATATATCTAGAAATTAAAAAAATTAAAAATAAATATCCACTAAATAATTAGAGACAAGAGCCACTAATTATTTCCCATCAACGAACCAAATTCCACTAACAAGAAGCAATCATTGCATTTGAATTTTTTTTATGACCTACTAGAACATGTAATATATCTTAATTTGTTGTTCTATTGTGATGTTTATCAAATACATCTAACAAGATGAACATATCAATGTAGAGAATGTTTATGGAGTGATTACAGATGAAGACAATGAAGAGGCAATAGATTATTACCTGTGTCATTGTATCAAGGCCAAAAAGAAATTGGAAGCCATAGTTATAGATGGAGAAAACATACAATATCCTCTAGGTTTGGTGGTTGTTACTAGAACATGGCTTAGAAGGTACCTAGTTAAGAATGTTGCATTTTGGTTATTCAAGGACTTCAACATGCTTCTGAAGATTCTTCACTACTCAAAAATTGTTATCACAATAAATGTTCATTTTATCAAATATAAGGGCAGACATGCAAACATGAACTTGTGGAAAGTGTGTGAGTCTAACCACAAGGAAATGCTTGACACAATAAAGAATAGAGTAGACCCAGATGGTTCCTTGGATTGATTTGTAAGTATGCACATTGAATTTGTAAAGTCATGTTATTGATCACTATTTTCTTTCAAGCGTAAGTTTTACTGTAGAAGGTTTTACAATATTGCATTATTGTTAATTTGCAAAATGATATTATATGCTACTCTCTATTAACTACCTTTAAGTAGGTATTCTCCATCAGTGTTCGATGCCATATACATTTAGGACTGCCATTGATGAATTTGTGACTGTATTTTCACCCACTTATTAATTAGATGTTTACTTTAGTGAAAAGATATGCAAGACTAGTGAAGGAGGAAAAAAGGAAAGGCTTCATTAAATATTATCAGCTTAAGAAAAGAACATTGGCTGCTAGTGTAAGTGTTCAGTGGTATGAGAAACATTGGTTGTTGGTGCATTTTTGGTTTTCAATATTCTCTTTCTTTTCCATTTCCTAGATTTGTTGGATTCTTATATATGCTACATGTTTTATACATTAATTATGTTTATATATTCATGAAATTTATGCCTAATGTAATACCCCCATGTTTTTGATACTATTTACTACTATTGTTTGCTTTTATTTGTTAGTGTGATACTGGATTGTGTTGGTGATGGATTCATCATTTTGGTGTGTGTGGTTGTGTAGTTTAATTGATTGCTACAATTGATATTATTATTATGATACTCTATATGTAGAGTTTGGATTATTTTACTATGCAATGTTTTCTCTCGAATGTTTTATATGTCAATGTGATAATTCTATGATCATATGATTAGAATTATGTGTTACTTTATAATGCAAATGTTTAGTAATTAGTATGATGCAGTAGTTTAGTATAATGTTATCTTATGATCTATTTGGATTAGAAATGTTAGTTACTATTGACATTGTAATTGTTAGAGTAGATTAGGTGAGAGGACAGGGTAGCATCACTCGTTCATGAGTGCCCTGCTACACTGCGATTCCTTCTCACGGTAGGATGTTGAGTTATATATATATGTATACATGTGCTGTTTGACGTTTGCTTGGATGCAGGATTGCAGGAATAAGTCTCGATTCCACCTGCTTCGGCAGGACAGGGCGAGCAATAAACTAGCCCAACGGGTAAAAATGTTGAAAAAGGGAGTAGGTTTGGAAGCGTCCCCGTCCCAAGTCGTCGTCTGTTGTGAGTCACGTTATGACTGTGGTTTTCGTTTTCGTTGTTTGTGTAATTTGTTTTGTTGAAGTATTCAGTGATTTATGGTTCATGTTTATTTAATTTACCTTGTTTTATAAGATAATGGATTAAGGTTGTTTAGTTGTTTGATTTAATTGTGTGTTAGTTAAATGGTTAAATTTAAATATATTATAAATTAAAAAGTGATTTAATTTATTATAAGAGTAAATAATTATTTTAAATTAATATTGTTGATTATAATTAAATTAAATAAATATTGTTGAAGATAATTGAATAATATCTTTTATTAATATTAAATTAGCATAGATAATATCTTGTTTAAATAAATTTTATTAAATAAAAACTGTAGATAAATTTTGTGCTTTTAAAAGCTGAAAAGGACCAATAGGAAGCAGGCTTTTTTTGAGAAAAGAAAGCATGGAAGCTTTATTGAGTTTTATTTTTGTTTTATTATTATTTTTGTTATGAAAAGATTATTCTCACACAGAACTTCTTCTCTGTTGTTCTGGGATTTGGAGAGGAAAAATAAAAGAAAAATAAAAGATAAGAATTTTTGGGGGTGGTAAACTTGGGAGAAAAATAATTGATTTGAACAGAGGTAGATTCGAAAAGAGAGCTCCAGGAGGGATCGAAAAGGATCGGCAGGAGTATTTCGAAAGGAGCTTTCAGAAGGATTCTTCTCAGACGAAGGACTCCAGGTTTTATTCTGTTGATTTAGTATGATCTTATTGTTTTGTAAATAAAATTTAGTTGAATTTGAGAAGTCCATTCCTTTATTTCTTTTTTTGAAAATCAGCCTGTGAATTGAAAACCTGTTGTATTAAAACCCTCGAATCATCTGTAGAAAAATTTAGTGAAACCCCTTCGAAAACTTTCAATATAGTTTGATAGAAAATTTTATTGGTTTGAAAGGAGAACCATTTTTATTATTGGTTAGATGTGCATGCCCGAATCTGAACTTGTATTTGTTACAGAAAAGATAGGTTTAAATCAATTAATTATTATTCTGGTTAAATATATATATGTATTTGCAAAGAGACTGTATAAAATTTATATATAGGTCTGAATAAAATATGTATTTATTCCTATATAATATTATAAAATATATATATAAAAAAATAATATATTTATAATTTTACAGTGTTCTGGAAAAATCTACCATTTGTCAAACTTTTAGAATAAAATATGTTTGTGAGAATTTAAATATTCTGAATTTCGTACTGGTACAGTACAGAATTAAAATATATCAAAATATAAATAAATAAATAAAAAGATATATATATAAATTAATATATTAGTAATATCAGTGAAATGATATTCATAAAATAAATTCGGTTAAGAAAGTTTGTGCATCGAACTGTCATAAATTTATTTCGAAAAACGAAATTTAAATTAGATTAAATTGAATTAAAAGTTTTGTTTTTTTAAAATTTAAAAAAAAAAAAAATTATTATAAAAATTTTATATGCACAGTGGGGAAGGGAGTGGTCGGCGGTGGCCGTACCACCCCCGACCCCAGGGGTCTGCGCAGCAGCCACTAGGCTGCGCACAGCAGCCGAGGGCTGCTGTACGCAGCCCAGTGGGGCTGCGGCCTCCCTTGGGAGGTACGCAGTACCTCCTTTGGGAGGTACGCAGCCTTCTTGCTGCGTGGGGCCGTGGGAAACAAAACCCTGTTTTGTATTGTTTGTTCTTATTTTTATTTATTTTTATTTTTTTTTTATTATTAAAAATGCCGATTTCGCTTAATATGATTCGATTTTATTTTTCAAAATAAATTTTATGATTTGAGTTTTTAGCTTGGGTTTGAAATATAATATAGTTTTATTTTATATAAATATATATATATATATATATATATTTATTTATTTGTATATTTATATATATATATACTGATTTATATAATATTTTGCTGAATAATGTTTTTAAAATTCTATAATATATGTTTCGATAAATTGATGTTTATAAAAATGCTTTAATTGTAATATATATTTTTTAAAAAAATAATAATTTTATTTTAATATTTATATGTGTATAAAAGTGTATATACATATATTTATATAATTGCGGGAGATGTTATTGTTTTAGTGAATTTAAAATATTTAACTTTGTTAGTATTTATACATATAATTTTGAGTGTAGTAATGTTGGAAAAATATAGTATAAATGAGGATTATAGTAGTGTAATTGTAAAAGTAGAAATAAGCTACGTGTTAGTTAATTGAGTGTTCGAGTAGTTGATTAATTAATTCGCAGAAATTGTTGGTTATTAGAATGAGTTTTATGGCATTATTTATGTATTTGCTTCTTCTCGAGTTTATTTGTGTAATTGTGATTTTTCTTTTGTTTGAGTTACGTCTTGTAGGAAAACTCTAGAATTAGCTTGTGCGGTTATAGGGGCCTAAGATGTGTTTAGGACTTCCAGAGGAGTGGTTAAGGTTATCTTTATTTAATTTTCTGGTTGTGGTTGTTCTTATGAATTGGCCTTGGATGTGAAGTTAATGTATATTTGGATTGTACGTTTGTGAACGTTATATGTATGATTTTGGGCGAGAGGGCTATGCCTCGCGGTTGATCCATTGTTGGTTCAGTGTTTCTTTGTTGATACAATCCTGTTCAGTTGGATATTCATGTGCTAGAGTGTCTAGAGAGAGTGGCTCTAGTGGGGGCCGGCGCACAAAGGGGCTGTCAGGGTAACCCACATAGAGTTAGATTAATCAGTGATAACCTAAGAAATAAACCACGGGTGGGAATTAAACATTAACAAGATAATTGTGAAGCCTCGTCCGCCTGTTAGTGCTATCACAAACTAAAGGGGACTGAGAAGGCCGTGGTTGGCAAGGTCATTACCTTGTCCTCACGAAAGGTCAATGACTCCGCATGAGTGACCCTATGGAGCGGCGCCTTGAGATAGGCCGTCTGGAGAACCATAGATGGAAGCGGCACCTTAACTTGGATGTCTGGAGAATCCATGTAGAGATGGAGGCGGCACCTTGTAATAGGTTGTCTGGAGAATCCATGTGAAACCATGCGATGACACTCTCGTCTAACATTCTGTTTATGTTGAGTTACTGAAGTCCTCTGGAAGTGTTTTATTGATTTGTCTTTGGACATGGTTGGATGTAATAATTGATATTATGTATTGAGTTTCGACTTTGTGTCTTGAGTTCATTGAGGTTGTGATCGTGTCTGGCTGTTATGTTCTTCAGTGGTTTGTTGTGCCCCTTGGATTTGCCAGTGTCGTGTTTCTATGTGGTCTTTGGTGTTGAGTTATCTTCTTGGAGTTAGTTTTGTTGTTGTTAGGCGTACTTGGTCGGGGACCCTTCCTTGTCTACTCTCAGCACGGGGGTGGTTGGGTGGAACGTGCTTCGCACCCCGTTGGGTTTCCCTTTCTTTTGCAGGTGTATTTTCATTGCAGGGCTTTTGGAAGATGTTGATGATTCAATTATTCTTATGTACCAGATAGTTGTATATACTTTAGTTGTAATGTATTTAATATTTTTATTGATGTATCGTCTCCCACGTGTGATGGGGTGACCTCGATGTAATTTGGATATGTAGTTATTGAGATGTATCTTCAGTTATTTGTATTTTATTATTATTTGGGATGTAATGTATATTCGAGCCATGTTATGATTCAGGAGCGAACACTTGTAATAGTTGGATATGTTATGTTGTAGCTATCAAAACATGTAACACTTTATATCTTTATCATCACATGTGTTATCATATGTACTTATGTCATGAATGTAGTTATTGTTTAATGGATATCTTAAACGATGAAATGAGAATGAATGGATATAGGTAACTGTTTAATTATGGTTTAACTTATTATCATGTTATGGGTTAGTGTAGTCATGTCACTTCGTGTACCCCATTGGAACAAGTGTGCCTCTTAATACATTGTTATGTTATAATACTTAAATATGTTATTATATTCTTTTTTTAAAAAAAAATTGTTCCATTGTTTTAGTTCCTTTGGGGTTCGCACGGCGGGGCGTGACAGCTTGGTATCAGAGCCAGGTTGCTAACGCTAGGTCCTCTGGGTAGTTGTGTCCGTTATGCAACCTTTGCGTAACTCTTGATCTTACATAACTTTAATCGTTGTGCAGGATCATGCCTCGAGGTAGAGGTCGTGGCCAAAGAAGAGGCCGAGGTGGTGGTCATAGAGTCAACCGCCGAAGTCCGTCACCGCCAAGCATTCATGGTTCAATGCACGAGGAACGACTAAGTCCTCAACGCAATGCATCAGGTGGTGGACAAAATCAGGGACAACCTGGTTTGGATGGACAATTGCAACACATTCTTGGAGAGATTCTTGGTCGTTTGGGACCTAGGCAGGATGAGGTGCAACAGGTTGAGAGAGAGAGGGAGAGATCACCGAGGCACAGGGATACAGAAGTGGTTCAGGATGCAGTCATAGCAGGCCATATGAGAGATCTAATGCGAGCACACCCTCCTACTTTTGATGGTTCTGGAGGAGGTTTAGAAGCCGAGACATGGCTAATTGACTTAGAGCGATGCTTCGCGATGCACCCCTATGGTAGCAATACCAAGGCACGGTGTGCAGTTATGCACCTACGAGGTTTCGCATCTACTTGGTGGCATCTTGAAGAACAAAAGTTACACCTTGATATTAGTATAGTCACATGGGAGTTGTTTCTAGACAGGTTCAGGGCTCGCTTCCTCTCAGATCATTGGAGGCAACGCAGGGCTGATGAGTTCCATGACCTTAGGCAGTTGTCGATGTCAGTAGAGCAGTATGAGCGACGCTTCTATGAGTTGAAGCAGTATGCAGGCATCAGTCACGATGAAGGGATGTTAGTACAACATTTTGTTCGAGGCTTAAATGCCCAAATTAGTGGTGGTGTGAGAGTCTTCCAGCCGAAGACAATGGAAGTAGCGGTCGAGAAGGCTCGGTTGGTTGAAGAAAATCTAGCTATGGCACTAGGAGGACATATAGGAGGTCAGATGGGTAGTACACCAGTTTCAGAGGTTGTTTCTCATGGAGGTCCAGTCTTGGCTGCAGGGTCCTCTAAAGGTCATCAGGAAACCTCTAAGGGTGAGCAACAACAACGCTCTCCGTTTCGTCAGGGAAATAGATCGCAGAATAGGAAGTTTCGGAGTTGGCAACGTAATAGGCCTGATCGTTTTGTGCAGCCAGCACAAAGTATGCAGTCAGCACCGTCACAAGGCAGCTTTCAACAATCGAGTGCACCAGTTGGAGTCAGAGGCTTTGGGCAGAACACAGGTTGTTTCTCATGTGGGCAGCATGGTCATATTGCGAGGAAGTGCCCTCAAGGGAACACTACAGGTTTTAGTCAGGCACCAGTCGCTTCTGAGCCGACAATTGGTGATGCGAGTAGAGCTTATCATGTGTTTGCGGGTTCTGTGGGACCCAAGTGATGAAACTTTGGTGTCATGGGATAATGCATTCCATTTTTGTGAGGATTATCTGTTTGTTTAGTTACTGGCTTCCAGGAGTAAGCCATATTCTAGGGGGGGAGGATGTAATACCCCCATGTTTTTGATACTATTTACTACTATTGTTTGCTTTTATTTGTTAGTGTGATACTGGATTGTGTTGGTGATGGATTCATCATTTTGGTGTGTGTGGTTGTGTAGTTTAATTGATTGCTACAATTGATATTATTATTATGATACTCTATATGTAGAGTTTGGATTATTTTACTATGCAATGTTTTCTCTCGAATGTTTTATATGTCAATGTGATAATTCTATGATCATATGATTAGAATTATGTGTTACTTTATAATGCAAATGTTTAGTAATTAGTATGATGCAGTAGTTTAGTATAATGTTATCTTATGATCTATTTGGATTAGAAATGTTAGTTACTATTGACATTGTAATTGTTAGAGTAGATTAGGTGAGAGGACAGGTAGCATCACTCGTTCATGAGTGCCCTGCTACACTGCGATTCCTTCTCACGGTAGGATGTTGAGTTATATATATATGTATACATGTGCTGTTTGACGTTTGCTTGGATGCAGGATTGCAGGAATAAGTCTCGATTCCACCTGCTTCGGCAGGACAGGGCGAGCAATAAACTAGCCCAACGGGTAAAAATGTTGAAAAAGGGAGTAGGTTTGGAAGCGTCCCCGTCCCAAGTCGTCGTCTGTTGTGAGTCACGTTATGACTGTGGTTTTCGTTTTCGTTGTTTGTGTAATTTGTTTTGTTGAAGTATTCAGTGATTTATGGTTCATGTTTATTTAATTTACCTTGTTTTATAAGATAATGGATTAAGGTTGTTTAGTTGTTTGATTTAATTGTGTGTTAGTTAAATGGTTAAATTTAAATATATTATAAATTAAAAAGTGATTTAATTTATTATAAGAGTAAATAATTATTTTAAATTAATATTGTTGATTATAATTAAATTAAATAAATATTGTTGAAGATAATTGAATAATATCTTTTATTAATATTAAATTAGCATAGATAATATCTTGTTTAAATAAATTTTATTAAATAAAAACTGTAGATAAATTTTGTGCTTTTAAAAGCTGAAAAGGACCAATAGGAAGCAGGCTTTTTTTGAGAAAAGAAAGCATGGAAGCTTTATTGAGTTTTATTTTGTTTTATTATTATTTTTGTTATGAAAAGATTATTCTCACACAGAACTTCTTCTCTGTTGTTCTGGGATTTGGAGAGGAAAAATAAAAGAAAAATAAAAGATAAGAATTTTTGGGGGTGGTAAACTTGGGAGAAAAATAATTGATTTGAACAGAGGTAGATTCGAAAAGAGAGCTCCAGGAGGGATCGAAAAGGATCGGCAGGAGTATTTCGAAAGGAGCTTTCAGAAGGATTCTTCTCCAGACGAAGGACTCCAGGTTCTATTCTGTTGATTTAGTATGATCTTATTGTTTTGTAAATAAAATTTAGTTGAATTTGAGAAGTCCATTCCTTTATTTCTTTTTTTGAAAATCAGCCTGTGAATTGAAAACCTGTTGTATTAAAACCCTCGAATCATCTGTAGAAAAATTTAGTGAAACCCCTTCGAAAACTTTCAATATAGTTTGATAGAAAATTTTATTGGTTTGAAAGGAGAACCATTTTTATTATTGGTTAGATGTGCATGCCCGAATCTGAACTTGTATTTGTTACAGAAAAGATAGGTTTAAATCAATTAATTATTATTCTGGTTAAATATATATATGTATTTGCAAAGAGACTGTATAAAATTTATATATAGGTCTGAATAAAATATGTATTTATTCCTATATAATATTATAAAATATATATATAAAAAAATAATATATTTATAATTTTACAGTGTTCTGGAAAAATCTACCATTTGTCAAACTTTTAGAATAAAATATGTTTGTGAGAATTTAAATATTCTGAATTTCGTACTGGTACAGTACAGAATTAAAATATATCAAAATATAAATAAATAAATAAAAAGATATATATATAAATTAATATATTAGTAATATCAGTGAAATGATATTCATAAAATAAATTCGGTTAAGAAAGTTTGTGCATCGAACTGTCATAAATTTATTTCGAAAAACGAAATTTAAATTAGATTAAATTGAATTAAAAGTTTTGTTTTTTTTAAAAAAAAAAAAAATTATTATAAAAATTTTATATGCACAGTGGGGAAGGGAGTGGTCGGCGGTGGCCGTACCACCCCCGACCCCAGGGGTCTGCGCAGCAGCCACTAGGCTGCGCACAGCAGCCGAGGGCTGCTGTACGCAGCCCAGTGGGGCTGCGGCCTCCCTTGGGAGGTACGCAGTACCTCCTTTGGGAGGTACGCAGCCTTCTTGCTGCGTGGGGCCGTGGGAAACAAAACCCTGTTTTGTATTGTTTGTTCTTATTTTTATTTATTTTTATTTTTTTTTTATTATTAAAAATGCCGATTTCGCTTAATATGATTCAATTTTATTTTTCAAAATAAATTTTATGATTTGAGTTTTTAGCTTGGGTTTGAAATATAATATAGTTTTATTTTATATAAATATATATATATATATATATTTATTTATTTGTATATTTATATATATATATATACTGATTTATATAATATTTTGCTGAATAATGTTTTTAAAATTCTATAATATATGTTTCGATAAATTGATGTTTATAAAAATGCTTTAATTGTAATATATATTTTTTTTAAAAATAATAATTTTATTTTAATATTTATATGTGTATAAAAGTGTATATACATATATTTATATAATTGCGGGAGATGTTATTGTTTTAGTGAATTTAAAATATTTAACTTTGTTAGTATTTATACATATAATTTTGAGTGTAGTAATGTTGGAAAAATATAGTATAAATGAGGATTATAGTAGTGTAATTGTAAAAGTAGAAATAAGCTACGTGTTAGTTAATTGAGTGTTCGAGTAGTTGATTAATTAATTCGCAGAAATTGTTGGTTATTAGAATGAGTTTTATGGCATTATTTATGTATTTGCTTCTTCTCGAGTTTATTTGTGTAATTGTGATTTTTCTTTTGTTTGAGTTACGTCTTGTAGGAAAACTCTAGAATTAGCTTGTGCGGTTATAGGGGCCTAAGATGTGTTTAGGACTTCCAGAGGAGTGGTTAAGGTTATCTTTATTTAATCTCTGGTTGTGGTTGTTCTTATGAATTGGCCTTGGATGTGAAGTTAATGTATATTTGGATTGTACGTTTGTGAACGTTATATGTATGATTTTGGGCGAGAGGGCTATGCCTCGCGGTTGATCCATTGTTGGTTCAGTGTTTCCTTGTTGATACAATCCTGTTCAGTTGGATATGCTTGTGCTAGAGTGTCTAGAGAGAGTGGCTCTAGTGGGGGCCGGCGCACAAAGGGGCTGTCAGGGTAACCCACATAGAGTTAGATTAATAAGTGATAACTTAAGTAATAAACCACGGGTGGGGATCAAACACTAATAAGATAATTGTGAAGCCTCGTCCGCCTGTTAGTGCTATCACAGACTAAAGGGGACTGAGAAGGCCGTGGTTGGCATGGTCATTACCTTGTCCTCACGAAAGGTCAATGACTCCGCATGAGTGACCCTATGGAGCGGCGCCTTGAGATAGGCCGTCTGGAGAACCATAGATGGAAGCGGCACCTTAACTTGGATGTCTGGAGAATCCATGTAGAGATGGAGGCGGCACCTTGTAATAGGTTGTCTGGAGAATCCATGTGAAACCATGCGATGACACTCTCGTCTAACATTCTGTTTATGTTGAGTTACTGAAGTCCTCTGGAAGTGTTTTATTGATTTGTCTTTGGACATGGTTGGATGTAATAATTGATATTATGTATTGAGTTTCGACTTTGTGTCTTGAGTTCATTGAGGTTGTGATCGTGTCTGGCTGTTATGTTCTTCAGTGGTTTGTTGTGCCCCTTGGATTTGCCAGTGTCGTGTTTCTATGTGGTCTTTGGTGTTGAGTTATCTTCTTGGAGTTAGTTTTGTTGTTGTTAGGCGTACTTGGTCGGGGACCCTTCCTTGTCTACTCTCAGCACGGGGGTGGTTGGGTGGAACGTGCTTCGCACCCCGTTGGGTTTCCCTTTCTTTTGCAGGTGTATTTTCATTGCAGGGCTTTTGGAAGATGTTGATGATTCAATTATTCTTATGTACCAGATAGTTGTATATACTTTAGTTGTAATGTATTTAATATTTTTATTGATGTATCGTCTCCCACGTGTGATGGGGTGACCTCGATGTAATTTGGATATGTAGTTATTGAGGTGTATCTTCAGTTATTTGTATTTTATTATTATTTGGGATGTAATGTATATTCGAGCCATGTTATGATTCAGGAGCGAACACTTGTAATAGTTGGATATGTTATGTTGTAGCTATCAAAACATGTAACACTTTATATCTTTATCATCACATGTGTTATCATATGTACTTATGTCATGAATGTAGTTATTGTTTAATGGATATCTTAAACGATGAAATGAGAATGAATGGATATAGGTAACTGTTTAATTATGGTTTAACTTATTATCATGTTATGGGTTAGTGTAGTCATGTCACTTCGTGTACCCCATTGGAACAAGTGTGCCTCTTAATACATTGTTATGTTATAATACTTAAATATGTTATTATATTCTTTTTAAAAAAAAAAAAATTTCCATTGTTTTAGTTCCTTTGGGGTTCGCACGGCGGGGCGTGACACCTAAGATCATCAAGATATGATAAATTAGTAAAATATGTGCCACGTCACCATTGTAGGACCTTCAATTGAGATCTACTTATAGTATGCATGAAGGTGATAATAGATATGGTTAGAAGGTGCATGTCTAACATTATTTAGCTACTAATCTTTTAATGATTTTAATGTGACTTCATGTCTGAAATTGTTATGATTTTGTAGGTTTTGGTGGAGAAAATTCCAATGAGAGTATGCAAGCACACCCAGGCTACTACCCATGTGTTTCCAAGGGAGAAGGGGATGTACATGTTTTCAAGCATTTGGAATGCAAATAAATGGGCCACTTGAGGTGGTTTGGAGAAAACAAACTAGAGAAAATATCATTTTGTTTCTTCTTGTGTAAGATATTTCATTATTTGGGCTGCAAATGGGAGGATTAATTCCCTACATGTATTGCTACAAGAACTGAGAAATGAGAGGATTTTCAAGATGTTTTTCCATCACTACTGTAATATTTTTTATTGTATTGATGTATTTAAATTGAAATACAAAAAACATGAGAAATTAATACATGTAAATGAGTATATTCCTTGTTATGCCTCAAGTAAATGTGTATTCTACATTTTAAGTTGTAATGGTTTATGGTTTACATTTAAAGATTATGGTTTACATTTAAAGGCTTATATTTCATATGAAGGTGTTGGTTTCAACCTTTTGCACGAGGGAAAATAGGTTTCACAACTTCAATCTATTGAAATAGACACACAACTAAAAATCCAAAGCTAAAAAAATTAAAGAATTACAGATGCCTTTATAAAGAAATTAAACTTATAAATTCACTGCTTCATTGAAAACTTCCTTGTTGCAATCTAAATTATGATCCTTCCAAAAATCACTGCAAAAATCCTTTAGAATAGGAAACTTTCTCAAAAATTTTGATTTGGAAAGGTTGCATACGGAAAATTGACCCTAACATCAAACTTAAGAAAACTACCTTCAAAACAAGCAATTACACCTTGAAAATATTCTCAAATATGTAAAAAAAAATTATCCCTACAATGATTGCAATGAAACCATGACAACTACTCACCTGCATCTGGTAACTATTTAAACTCATAGTGATTGTCAAGAAAGCACTACCCTAACATGACTGCATTTGAACATCCTGAAGGATGCATTGCTTTGATAACATGGTTGCATTCTTCAAAAGACGCCACTATCCATAACCATGACTGTGAAGATGTTAAGTAATGGATTCAATGGTGAATTTGAAGTTGTCTTGAAGGAAAAGCATGTGGATTTATGAAAAAATATGAAACAATGACTTCTATTATAAAAGGCATATTTTCTTTCTCTTCTATAAACCCTACAAATCCTTCCATTATCATTATTTGACATTAAAACTTGATCAACCCTTCCTCATCTAGTATGCTTAAACTTGAGGCTAATGTTTGCATCAGAAATCTATGAAGTTACCTTTCCAATTAATATTTCCCCACTATATATAAGTCTAAACCAATAAAAGGGAATCCATCATTTTCAAGCTTATCTACTCAAGTTTTTTGTGTTTGGATTTCCAAAATCTACTATAATCTTGGATAAATTTTAGAGTGATTGTCATCATGATGTGTCTCTTTACATAATCTTAGTCACCCTTCATACACATCAAAATGATCTATATTTCCTTCACTATGCATCATGATCAACCTTCAATCACTGTTATCATGATGTGGCTTTCCTCATTATGCATCAAACCTAGTTGTTAATGTGTTATGGTTTTAATAGGGACTTGGCATTAAGTTTTCAACTTGAAACATGTCAATGCTCACTACCAAGTCTTTAACTTCCATGAAAAAATAGGGTTTTCTTTTTACATCCTGCTCATGAGGCACACTTACAAATAATGATTATATCTTGTTGCTTTGCATCCATAAATTCCACTCACATCAAGATTTGATAGTGCTGATCCAAACAATCTACTACCTCCCACCCTTAGAATTACATCCTTATACTCTTACTAGTTATGAATCAAGAACACTTAAAAGCATTCCTCCTCTCACTTTAGATTTTCTATCCAAGCTTGTATGTCAAAGCATGGCATTTTCTTCTCATATCATTACACAAAGAAAATAGTGAGACCAATAACTGTACCTATATCAATGGGTTGTCCCTTCAAAATTTGTTTCACCTTCAATTCCTAGGGTCTGGAAACCTTACCAATTAGCAAGCTCTTAAAAAAAAGGGTTTATCCTTATTAAATATAAGGCTCAAGAATCTGCACATACTATTTTCTGATGACTTCAAACAAAACCCATTTGTCATTGTAAACACAAAGATGATTTCCCTCCAAACTCAAAAATCAAAGATGAAACTTAATCCCTTTTCACTTGTGCACATGAATATCATGAAAATAAGCCCAATGAAATAATGAAAATACCTTTTCAATCCCTTTTTCATAAAATAAAATACCTTTACTTAAATAATTTATGGTTGTTCTTTGAGTATTTCCTTTTCCTCTGTCTATAATTTGATGATCCTTTGCATACTTTATGGTGGTTGTCTATTTATTGTCATTTACCTCACATTATGGTCTTGAATTTTATACATAGTGACATTTACACCATGTTGTCCTTGCAAATTTTCTAATGGCATGATTGTCCATTCTTCGCAGAGTGTCCTCTCTTTCTTATTAGCATTGTCTTACAACTAAAACAACCTTTTATTGCTCTCCACAAAAATGTGTTTGTTAAAGTGAAGCTAAAATAACAAACTTAAGTGATGGAAAAGTGGTAGAGTCATTAAAAGTATGTGTTTGTGCAATTAGAGTCAAAAGGTCAATGGAAAGGACTTCCAAGTGAATGTTTCCAAGACACTTCATTTGAAACAAGGAGATTTCCAAATTTTCTAAGGATTTATACATGTGGTAATAAATAGTTTTTTAGTAAATTTTAGCTTATTTAGGTGAGGCACTAGGTTGGTCACACAATTTAGCATATATTTAATCTTCATTGGCCAATTTTTGTTCACAATAGTTTACTCAAAATTAGTCATATGGTATTCCTTTGTGGTAGTTTTCAACTACTGTTAATAAACATTAAAAACTAAAAGTTATTGTTTTGATGCAAAGGGTTTTGAGATTGAAGTTATGATAGTCATTAGCCATGTTATCATGAAACTTAGAAAATTCTCATTTGAGCTTATGGTATTACGTTGGGATCCTTTACAATAGCCTCTCTTGGTTTTCACTATCTCAGAGGCATTTTCCCGTGGTGGTGACTTTTCACTTGAGGAAAAAGTTATCAAATGCATGCAATGTAAAGTTGCAAAGTGGTGAAAATTTTGTTCTACAACTCATATGACCAAATAGACTATTCCAAGACATCTATATGGGTATGTTGATGCTAGCCTTAGTACTCTTTCCTACCCAAACATGTCAAATCGCTTTGAGCTATGTTCAACCAACTGAATCCTTTAAGAGTCCAAAGTACAAAATGGATGCAATATTTTATGAGATGTTACTCAAATATCATGACACTTAGAAACTTCTAATCTGAGCCTATGAGATCACATTTGGACCCTCTATAATAACCTCTCTTAGTTTTCACTATCTTGGAGGAATTTTCCTGTGGTGGTGACATTTCACTTGAGGAAAAAGTTGTCAAATGCAAGTAGTGTGAAGTTGCAAAGTGGTGCAACTTTCATTTTGCAACTCTAGTGACCAAATGAACTATTCCAATGCATCTATATGGATATATTTACACTATGCATGGTCCCTCTTCACACCCAAACATTTAGAATCACTCCGAGCTATGTTCAACCGACTGAATCCCTTAAGAGTCCAAAGTGCAAAATGGATGCAATCTCTAATGGGT
This sequence comes from Sequoia sempervirens, assembly GCA_007258455.2. Classification (NCBI taxonomy): domain Eukaryota; kingdom Viridiplantae; phylum Streptophyta; class Pinopsida; order Cupressales; family Cupressaceae; genus Sequoia; species Sequoia sempervirens. Next base: position 211,932 of record VDFB02266712.1, on the reverse strand, counting down.
TGTCACTCGAATATCGTGATATTTAGAAACTTCTTGTCTAAGCCTATGGGATTGTGTTGGTCCCCTCTACAATAAAATCTCTCATTTTTTCTATCTCAGAGGTGTTTTCCCATGGTGACACCTGTTCACTTGAGGAAAAAGATGTCAAAGGAAACTAGTGTTAGTTACAAATTGGTGCAACTTTTGTTTTGCAACTCATGTGACCAAATGAACTATTCCAACACATATAAATGGGTAATTTTATGCTAGGAATGGTATTATTTCACACCTAAACATGTTGAATCACTTCGAGCTATGTTCAACCAGTTGGATCCCTTAAGAGTCGAAAGTGCCAAATAACTGCATTTTTTGACAGGTTGTTACTTAGATACCGTGATTCTTAGGAACTTCTCATTTGACCCTATGCAATCACATGGTTCAATATACAATAAAATCTCTCATTTTTGGCTATATTGGAAGCATTTTCCCGTGGTGACTACTTTTTGCTTGAGGAAAAAGTTGTCAAATACAAGTAGTGTACAGTTGCAAAGTGGTGCAACTCTCGTTCTGCAACCCATGTAGCCAAAATAACTATTCTAACGTATTTAGATAGGTAATTTTTATGGTAGGAATGGTCTTCTTTCATACCCAAACACATCGAATCACTCTGACCTATGTTCAACCTACTAAATCCCTTAAGAGTCCAAAGTGCAAAATGGCTGCAATCTTCGACAAGATGTTACTTAAATACTGTCACACTTAGAAACTTATCATCTAAGCCTATGGGATTGTGTTGGGAACCTCTATAATAGCCTCTCTTGTATTTTTCTATCTCAGAGGAATTTTCTCGTGGTGACAACTTTTTTGCTTGAGGAAAAAGTTGTCAAATACAAGCAGTGTAAAGTTGCAAAGAGGTGCAACTTTTGTTCCACAACTCATGTGATTGAACACAGTATTCCAACATGTCTAAATGGGTATGTTTATGCTAATAATTATCCTCTTTCACACCCAAACATGCCGAATCACTATGAGCTATGTTCAACCGATATAATCCCTTAAGAGTCGAAAGCGCAAAATGACTGCAATCTTTGATGAGATGTTGATCGGATACCATGATGTTTAGAAAATTATCCTCTAAGATTGTGAGATCTTTTTGGGCCCCTCTATAATAACCTATCTCATTTTTTTCTATCTAAGACGCATTTTCTCATGGTAGTGGCTTTTCATTTTAGGAAAAAGTCGTCAAATGCAAGCAGTGTAAAGTTGCAAAGTAGTGCAACTTTCGTTCTACAACTCGTGTGACCAAAAGACTGTTCCAATATGTATGGATGGGTATGTATATTCTATGCATGGTACTCTTTTTGCACCCAAATACATCAAATTTCTCTGAGCTACATTCAACTGGTTGAATCCCTTAAGAGTACAAAGTGAAAAATGGTTGCAATCTTCGAAAAAATATTACTCAGATACCGTGATGCTTAGAAAATTCTTGTCTAAGCCAATGGGATCATGTTAGGCCCCTATAAAATAACCTCTCTCAGTTTTTTCTATCTAAGAGGTTTTTTCCCGTCCTAACAACTTTTCGCTTGAGGAAAAAGTTGTCAAATGCAAGCAGTGTAAAGCTGCAAAGTGGTGCAACTTTCATTCTGCAACTCATGTGACCAAATGAACTATTCCAATGCATCCATATGGGTAATTTTACACTAGGAATGATCCTATTTCACACCCAAACATGGAAAATCACTTAGAGCAATGATCAACTAGTTGAATCCCTTAAAAGTCCAAAGTGCAAAATGGTTGCAATCTTCAATGAGCTATTAATTGAATACCGCGACACTTAGCAACTTCTCATCTAAGCCTATGGGATTGTTTTGGGACCCTCTACAATAACGTATCTTAATTTTTGCTATCTTGGAGGCATTTTCCTATTGTGAAAACATTTTTGTTGAGGAAAAGTTGTCAAATGTAAGCAATGTAAAGTTGCAAAGTGATGCAACTTTCGTTCTGCAACTCATGTGACCAAACAAACTATCCCAACACATCCATATGGGTATTTTTACACTAGCAATGGTCCTCTTTTGCACCTAAACATGTTGAATTACTCTGAGCTACATTCAACTAGTTGAATCCCTTAAGAGTTAAAACTATAGCTGTTGTCAGTGAATAGTGCACCCTTGCTAAGATGAAAAACTCAACCTACTAGTGAAACATTATATCTAAATATTCAATATCCATGACATATGGTTCTTCATTCTCTAGAGTTATGAAAAATGATGTGGCGGAAGTTATAGGATTGTGTTCCCAATGATTTTTCATGTTATTTCATGCATAAAAAATGGAAGGAAGTTGTTTAACTTGTTTAAATGATGAATATGGGAGAAATGTGAAAACTACACATGGGTGATGCATCCAAAAATAAACCTTATATTTTTGTTCATACACATAGATAATATATTTAAAATATCACTAAAACTAACCCATGCACTGATTTCATTTAATGAGAAGTCAAGTGTTGTGATATTAGTATATGCAAATAAATTTTGTTGGTTGGATCAACAACTATCATGTGTTTTGATGTGTTCATACAAGTTCATAGAGGTATATAAATTCCCATGAATTTTGAAACATCCACTTTTTTATAGATGCAAATGCAATGATTGCTAATCTTTAGAATCAGAACTATTAGTTGTTGGATACCAGCCTTAGCCATGAATTAAAAGAAATATATTTTTCTATGATATTTTTTTATCAGAAGGAGCTCTTACACATGAATCATGAAGAATACAAGTGAACACATGAATTATACATTCGAAGCATGAAGCATACACATGAATACATGCAATATGCATGAAGTATAAATGTGAATAAATTAAGCATACATGTGAATAAGTGAAGCACAAGTAATGTTTTGGTTATATTTTAAGAACCAAACTGATCTCCAAAAATAAATATTGAATTTTCCATTTCCAATAATTAGTACTCTAAAGGGATTGGCCAACGAACGAGTGGAAGTTGCAAAACTTCTACTCCTACACTTTGGGATTTGTGAAACTTGGGAGGGTCATCCCACAATGTATGCTTAGGAATTTACACAATTATAATTAAATACATTTTCAATAACAAATACTTCTCATAAAATCACTCAACAACATAGTACATCGAATAAGTTGTTAGCTCATTTATCAATGCCCTATACTTGGAGCATAGGAAGGCATAATTTCAACACAAAACAACTGTGGTGGTATCCATTTGAAAATTTGTACATTAAAAGTGATTAGCTGATGAATCAACATAGAAACCAAACCATGAGTATTTTTCACAAGCCAGTACCTTTATCCAAAGCATAGAGTCAATATCAACCTATATAACCAGTTTACAACTCAACAATAGCAACATACAGGCTTAAGAAATACAACATTACAACACTCCTCTATTACATTCATGATCGTTACTTCTTGAAATTATCCTAGCACCTAATTCTTATGAGTTAACAATCTCATCCAATAATTTACATTAATTCATTGAATTAATAAGCAGGAATGAAATCACACATCCATTGAGAAACAATAGAGACAAATAAAAGGAGTCTTGGATTACTTTCATTCATAACTCAAAAAATGAGTACAAGGAGAAACAATAGGAATGAAATTAGTATTACTCTATATTGTAGTTGCTATACTATAATCAAAATTACATGCATATCAATGAACTCAAAACTTAAGACAAAATAACTCTAAAACATGCTTAGTATTTCCCTTAAAATTCATAGTGTTAATTGCAAAACAATGAACCTCCACTTTTTCTCCGTCAATTCATTATTATAGAAATGAAGGAGAAAAACAAGCCTCAAGATAGAAAGTACACATGTCAAAACCATATTTGAATGCCATAACAAAGATTCTCCCATTCAGTTACAATGCATTCCCAAGAGGTGGGAGACACGTGGGAAAAATAAAAGTAGTCTGAATCATTCTTTCTTCGACATCTGGTCCAATTTTCAAAATTGGTACTGTAAGCGTAGGAATGAGTTAAACCATCTAAACATGCTTCTACACCTCTAAATAAGACATTGTATCTAAGATTCAAGAAAATTAAGCTAATTTAAACTAAGAATCTTCATAAATTTGTCCTATTGCTCTCTAACTCTAAAGATTTCTCTAATCTACTTTGCTTTCAGATTTTAGAAACTAATTAGATTATTGAAATGACACTTTGAGAAAGAGAATTCAAAATAATTCTATTCCTATATGATTAAATAATAAAACTACTGTAATGGCAGCCATGACTGCAAATGATGGATGCTTGACAGATGCTGGATGAATGCTCAAATGCTTGATTGCTTGATTGCTTGGATGCTTGGATGCATGGAAAACCTGCAGAGTAAGATGGAAAACCTGCAGAGTAAGATTGCACAACTTTGGATCCATTTCCTGTAGCCAAAGACCTGTATTTATAGCTTTTACGGTAGCACATTTGCACAGGGATACAGGATAAGAGGCTGGGATTCAATCTGGAGAATTGAATGGCATGGGATGAGAAGATGGAGTTGATCATGGAGGATTGTTTCTCCCCATGAAAACACCAGGCAAGATGAGAGGGAAGGTGGTTGGAAGAAGATTGAGAGGACTTCCTGTAGGTTTGTCCCCGAAGCTCTTCCCATGAATGATAGTAGAATTAATTAGATTTTGAAAATTTAATTTTATTGGTGAGTGATAAAAGGAATATGATTTATGCATAAATTTAAATATTTTTGATTTATTTAAATTTAGCAAAAAGAGGATTGAATAATTTAATAAATCAAACTATAGAATTTGTTTATTAAATTAAAATAAAAGGAAAATGATAATTAAATAAAAGATTTTAGAATATCTTTATTTAATTAAGAAGAAATGTGATGAGGTAATTAAATAACACAAATTATTTAAGTTGTGTATTTAATTTATGATAGAAGTATAAAATAAGTAATAATAATAATAATAATTAAATAATTTTTTTTTTTAAATTTTGTTTGTTTAATTAAGAGAGAAGTAATATGATGAAAATGATAATAATTAAATAAAACAAAGTTTTTAATTTTGTTTATTTAATTAAGAAAGAAGTAATATGGTGAACTTAATATAAATAAATATTTCTATTTATTTACTAAGTAGATGAATTTAAGATTAATTAATCAAATAAGTCATATTTAATTAATTAGATTCTCCAGACCATTTTTAGGTGTCTACATTTTGCCCCTCTTTGAAGTGATGTGTTTACGCATTGCTTTGAAGAATGATTTTGCCTCAGCTGCTAGTATTGACGAGGAGTTTAAAATATACCCCTAATTTTCCCCAGATGTTTGAATTTGAAATGATAGCGATATATGCCCCCTCGGGAGATAAATTGAGGAATTTTTAATTTTTATGATGATTTGATGATGAATTGGTGAAGAAAAAATTTATCTCCTGACAAAATTGTCCAAAAATGCCCTTGTGATAGGTAAGAATTAATTCTTCAAAAAGAAAAATAAATAAATCCCATGAAAATCCCACAAAAAGAACCTATAAAAGCTCAAAAGGTCATTTTCAAAAGTCATTTGTGCATTTGACTTTGATAAACTTGTGATAGAGGCCCTTAGAGTGTTTAGAGCATCAGGATGCCGATTCCTTACCACACCCATCGACTCGAGTGTGTGCGACGTCACCAGCGTTCGACCGACTTTGGACCTCCAGTACGTATCCCAAATCCTCCTTGTAATTCATGCTCGTACTTTTTTTTTGTTCATTTGCACGTGTTTTATGTTTTAGCACCCAACAGACGCGGTTTAGCGCGTCAGTAATCTATTTTAGTGCGCCAACCGAAATCTGTAGCGCATCCATAGATTAGGGTAGTGCATCAGATTTTTAGTGCGTTGGGTCAATTCTGCGGCGCTTCAATAGGATTTTGTAGCATGCCACTAGAAATAGCGCTTTAGGTAGATTTTGTAACGTGTCAGTAGGATTTTGTAGCGTGCCACCAGAAATAGCACCTTAGGTAGATTTTGTAGCGCTTGGAAGTATAGATTGATGAAAAATTGTGCACTTTTATTTTTATTTCATCGATTTGTTGTTGATTCCATCTATTTTAGTTTGATCTTGACTAAATAAATGGTAAACAATATCATGATGAGCGAGATCCATTGATTGATAATAATTACCCTCACGATAGGCGAGGAGTAATTAAAATTTTTGAAGGGATAAACCTGATTGATAGATGAGGGTTCCTTCTTGATAAATTGATAGTATGATAGGTAAAGCACAATTTTTTTAAAAAAATTGATGACCTCCTGATGTTTGATATTTTTGATTGATAACGTATTGATCTGTAAAATGTTCTTTTTGTATGATAACATGAGCATTTAGATGTTATCCAGGTGCGAGAGTAGTTCCCCTGGCCTTTTGATATGATACCATGACTTTCAGCGGATGAGAGGCAGCATATTACCGATTGTGGTTTAGCCTCATTACTGGATATGCTCCATATTAGACTTAATAGGGGTCTACTGACAGCTTTAGCAGAGCGGTGGCATAGTGACCACAACACCTTCCACTTACCTACTGGTGAGATGATCGTGACGCCAGAGGACATATGGCATATTCTTTGCATTCCTTTTGTTGGGGAGATTTTTGTGCATGATTCAGAGGAGGTTGGTGGGGTAGAGTCTATGCGGAGAGTCTTTCAGGATCCCCATATTGCGGGAGAGTGGGTTCCATGGGTAGAGATCTATGATTCATATGCTCCACTTCCTTCAATTTTGGCTGACTTTATTGGTGGATTCCTTTGTCCTGATAAGAGGTCAAAGGGTCTATCTCTTGGATGGGGTCGGGTATTAGAGGGTATGGTGGCCCACAGGACGAGATATGCTTGGGGCATGTGTATGCTTGCTCAGCTATATCATGATTTACACTGGATCGTGTACCTCAGAGGTAGCAGTTTATCAGCGGGAGCTACACTTCTTCAGGTATGGGCATGGGAGCATATTGCTGTTACACGTCTCGTGCCAGTGTTTTCAAGACCAACGACGAGACCTTATGTGTTTCGCTATAGAGGCAGGCCTATCCATCATATGATGGGTAAGCTAGATTATTGGAGGCAGATTCTTGATGATGTGGAGACAGTGACTTGGCGTCCCTATTTAGATTGTGATGACTGGGATGATGATGATATTGAGTTGGGATTTTTGGCCAATTTGATGTATTTGATTGGGAAGAGCCCCAAGATTTTGGAGCGATTCCTATTTCACCGCGTCTACAGACAGTATGGGATTGTTCAGTGTATGCCACAGGGAGTAGCACACTAAGGATGACGATGGGTAGATGCCAGTGATTGGGGTCCATGCTTGCCTTATGGGGCACTTGTTGAGGGTTATCGTGCTCTACAACCATCGGCATGGGATATGCGGTGAGACATTGTTGAGGCACCCATTACTTCCGAGTATGGACAATATTTGGCTCCGCACCCTCCTCCTCATATTACCATTCTAGATGAGCTAGTACCAGCACCAGCACCAGCACCAGTAGCTGTAGGAGGTGGTCAGGGTGGTCAAAGATAGAGGAGAGAGGAGGATGTAGATGTGGACATGGAGGGTAGCGAGGAGAGTGACAATGATGAGAGTGATGATAATAGTGAGGATGGTAGTGATGATAGTAGTGATGATGATGGCAGAGATGGGGCGAGACCGAGCGTAGCAGGTACTTTAGAGTCATCAACTAGTGCACCTCGTAAGAGGTAGGCAGTTGCTTCCTCATCAGCAGAGCGATCAGAGGTTGCGGGTTTACATGTGTAGGTTCAGACCTTACAGGGACAGCTAGCACAGGTGCAGGGATTATTAGCACAGACGCAAGCCCAAATGCAGGCACAACTAGCTACTGCACAGACATAGATTACCTCTCTGATTGGTGAGAGAGATGAGGCCATATAGGCAGCAGTGACAGCACAGGCTCAGCTAGCAGGTGTATGAGCACAGTTGACCACTGCCCAGGCACAGATCACAGCCTTGACTGCAGAGCGAGATATTGTTAGACAGGTAGCAGAGACAACATAGGCTACTACAGAGAGATTGCAGAGAGTGGCAGATGGGACCTCTATGGAAAATTATATGCGAGAGGCTATGCGGGCAGGTGTTGAGATTGAGTTTTACAGGAGCCATTATCATGAGCTCTGCCCCCCAGAGCATAGAGTCAGTTATGCCCAATCTCGCTCAAAGAGGACTCGTTCAAGGACAGTGAGCAAAGGCGTGATACAGCCTCTCTCTCGAGATCCGAGAGATCCGAGAGATCCTGGGACATCTAGTGGTGGTCATGATACTGGTGCGAGACCTGCTCCTTCTGGTGCGAGTACCACTTGAGATCATTTGTGTACCCTTCGAGAGATATATACAGCCATTTTTGATATGATGTCATTTTCATCCTTTTCAGACTTCATTGTATACTTGACACTTGATGAGATATATGTGTGCAGTGGTTCGATTGATCTATGATGTGTTCTACATGATTTATGTGATGGATGCATTTTAATTTTTATGTTTTATGATGATTTATTATACTAGATTGTATAGATGCATTAATGATGATGTGATATGATATTGATGATGTATTTCTTTTCTCCATGAAATGCAATGCATAATATATAAAATGAGATGTAAATGAATGATGTATGGATATGTGATGTAAATGAATGATGTATATAATGAAATGTCATGTGATAGATAAAATGATTTATGGATATGTGATATATGATATATAAAATGAGATGTAAATGAATGATGTATGTAATGAGATGTCATGTGATAGATAAAATGATGTATGGATATGTGATATATGATGAGATGTAAATGAATGAAGTATGTAATGAATGAGATGTAAATCAATGACATATGGATGAAAATGTAATGTATGAAATATAAAATGAGATTTAAATGAATGATGTAACATAATGTGTATATGATGTCACGAAATGAGATGTTTATTGTGAAATTTATGATGAGATGAAGAAATGATTTTATATGCATGCCATTATGAAAATTGTATTTGTCAAGTATACTCAATCTGTAATAAGAAAAGATAACATTCTTTGCAAATGAATCTTTGTAACTTGTGTAATCAATACTCTGCAGATGTATTATTATGAATGCAATCTATGTTTACCATGCAAAAACCTATTTTATCAATGCAAACCTAAGTGTCATTTCAAAAATCTTTTTATTTTGCTTTGTATCATCACTGAGCTTTTAAAATGTTGAAAGCGAATACAAGCATCAATGATATGAGATAGACCAATGATGACCTGAGTATTTCTTTCATGATATTTGATATTGCAAGCGAACACAAGCATCAAGGTATAAGATAGGCCAATGATGACCTGAGCATTTCTTGCGTAAACAGACAAGAATTAATCATTTTCTTAAGTGAATCAGAATGTCATCCATGATACTTGGTAGAGCACTTCCCACGACAATTCACAAAATAATAATGACTAACTCACAAATAGCAAACAAAGAAAAGGTATCATTCTCCTTCCTTGCTTCTCTAGTTTAATACATCATCGAGTAGCTCCAAAGAAATGATAAGAAAAATGATAAAATAAAAAGTACAACAATTCAAATTTTACTTAATGTATTTTCAAATCATTATTCAGATTAGATCATCGATGTTGAAATGTGTGTGCTAATGTTTGCATGATATTCTCAGACGTTTGACCAAAGAACTAACCTAAAGACCTATCCTCGGGGACTGATCAAAGATTAGTCTTGCCTATGTTATACACGCAGAGACCACGTAGTTCGACTGACATAGACTCCACTTTCTGACTGATGTAGACTCTATTTTTGTGTTTTTGATTTTATGAATGTTTTTGCATGGATTTTCTGAGGTTTTTGGATTTTGATGAATGTTCTAATGTTTTTGGATTTTGATTTTTTGATGTTTTTAGATTTTGATTTTCTGATGTTTTTGGATTTTGATGGATTTTCTGATGTTTTTGGATTTTGATTTTTTGATGTTTTTGGATTTTGATGGATTTTCTGATGTTTTTGGATTTTGATGGATTTTCTGATGTTTTTGGATTACTTTTCAAGTATTGTCACTTGGTGTTGTCATGTTTGATTTCCTTTCTATTTAAGTTGAAAGTCCATTGTACCAACTAACACCAGGATGTTGCCCCCAAGCTAGGGTAAAACATGATATCCTTGCTATGATATGGATAGTGATAATAATTATCTCAAATGTTAGATGGAAATGATATGAAAGGAAACAATCATGAAAAAACTATATCTAATAGATAGAAGAGCTGGTGAAAATCACAAGTAGTGCCTGTTTTCCAGGTTTTCATCATTTATTTTTATTGTGTCCTCTTTCTTTTTCTTTTTTTATTTTTATTTTTATATATATATATATATTTTTTCTGTCATCATGACGCCTGTTTGCCAGGTTTTCATCAAGACAACCTTACTGACCATGCACTAGGTGTCCTCAAGTATAGAATCGCCTGAGATGAATGTTGTTCATAGGTTCCTCCAACATGTTTCCTTCTAGTGTAGACAGCCGGTATGCTCCTGATCCATAGACTGATATAATGACATAAGGCCCTATCCAGTTAGGTTCAAACTTTCCCTTCTTTTCTCTGTCTACTTGATTTCTAGGGTTTTCCCATAGGACCAAGTCTCCGATCTGGAAGACTCTAGGCTTAACCCTATGATTATAGTTCCTAGACATTCTTTGTTGATAGGTTGTCAAATGATTAACAACTTGTTGTCGACGTTCATCAAGTAGCTCTAATTCTTGAAGTCTAGAGATCCTATAATCCTCATCTAAAATGAGTCCCTTTAGTGAAACTCGAAGGGATGGAATTTCTACCTTGATAGGTAATATGGCTTATGATCCATAAACAAGAGCATATGGCATAGCTCCTGTTTGTGTTCTGATGCTAGTCCTGTAAGCCCAAAGAGCAGGGTTAAGTTGAACGTGCCAATCACGCCCTACCTCATTTACAGTCTTCTTGAGAATCTTTAGGATTGTTTTGTTTGAAGCTTATTCCTGTCCATTACCTTGAGGATAATACAGGGTTGAAAAGCGATGTTGGATGTGGAACTTTTCACACAGCTCTTGGACATCTTGGTTCTTGAAAGGCCTGCCATTATTTGTGATGATTGACTAGGGTATCCCATATCTACAAATGAGATAATTAAGTATGAAAGATGATATTTTATTCCCAGTGATTGTGGTTAAGGGAACTGCCTCCACCCATTTTATAAAATATTATGTTGTGGTGATAATGAATTTATGTCCATTAGATGAAGATGGGTTAATTTTCCCTACCAAGTCCAATCACCACTGACAAAAAGGCCATGTAGTTGTGAATGGATGGAGCTCCTGTGCTGGTGCATGTATAAGATTGCCATGAATCTAACATTTTTGACATCTCTTGACAAAATTATAAGATTCTTGCTCCATGTGTGGCCAGTAATACCCCAAACGAAGGAGTTTATTGGCTAAAGATAATCCGCTTGAATGTGTGCCACAAATTCCTTCATGGACCTCATATAAAGTAGAAGCAGATTCATTATGTTCTAAACAACACAGAAGAGTACCATCTAGGCCCCGATGGTAAAGGGTGTCAGCAATAATGGTATGTTTGGCGGATTGGCGTATGAAGTTGTGCTTTTGGTTGCGATAAAGATTTGGCAGTAAGATATTATCTTTTAGATAAGTATAAATGTCTCCATAAATGGAAGATTGGGCACTATCCAAAAGGATTATGGTTTGGGATTTGGGATTTGCGTATGCAGGATTTGACACATGTTCCACAATAAATCGATAACGATTTTGCATTTCAGGCATTTGTAGAAGAGATGCTATTGTGGCCATGGCATCTACTGCTTTATTCTCTGATCTCAGTATCCGCTCAAATTTGATATCTATGAAGTATTTCCTTAGATCATCTACCAGTCTCTTGTATAAAATTAGTGTGTCATCATTAGTTTGGTAATCATTGTTGACTTGATAAATGATTAACTGAGAGTCTCCATACACCTACAGTTCTGTGATTTTCCAGTCAATAGCCACTTTAATTCCAAGGACCAAAGCTTCATATTCTGCCACATTGTTAGTGCAATGGAAGGTAAGCCTGTAAGATCATGGAATTGTGTGCCCAAGAGCTGTGACAAATAAAATTCTTGCCCCTGATCCATGTTGTGTGTAGGATCCATCAAAGTAGAGTTGCCATGGTTGTGTTGTAACGTTGAGGATATCCGCATCAGGAAATTCCATGGTCATAGGATGACTGTCTAACAATGGAGCTTCTGCTAATTGGTCAGTGATGACTTGTCCTTTGATAGCTCGTCTTTCAACATATTGAATGTCAAACTCACTGAGGAGCATGACCCACTTTGCCAACCTTCCTATTAAAGCTGCTTTGCTCAGTAAATACTTGAGGGGATCAATTTTTGTAACGAGCTTGATAGTGTGAGTGAGCATATAGTGTCACAATTTTTGTTTTGTAAATACTACTGCTAAGCATGATTTTTCAATGAAGGTGTAGTTTACTTCATGTCCATTGAGTGTCCTGCTGATATAGTATATTGCATGTTCCTTTCCTTCTTTATCCTCTTGTGCTAGCAAGGCTCCTAAAGAGATATCTGTTGTTGCAATATATAGCAACAATGGCTTGTCTTCACTGGGTGGCACCAAGATTGGTGGTGTCATCAAATAATGCTTGATTTTATTGAAAGTACTCTCACACTGTTCATCCCATTTAAAAGACACATTTTTATGAAAAATATGGTTGAATGGATGACACCGATCTGCTAGTTGAGAGATGAATCTTCTGATGGACTGTAGTCAGCCTTTTAGAGATCTTAATGTACTGATATTCTTAGGAGGTGGCATTTCCACAATGGCTTTAACTTTTGCTGGATCTACTTCAATTCCTTTTGTAGAAACTATGTATCCAAGGAGTTTTGTTGATGTTACTCCAAAGGCACATTTCTTAGGATTTAATCTGACTTTGAATTTCTCCAACCTGTCAAATATTTTGGCCAGTATCTCTAGATGTCCTTCCCTGGTGTGAGACTTGGCTAAGATATCATCCACATAGTCCTCCATGAAGGTGTGCATCATGTCATGGAAGATTGTTGTCATAGCTCGCTGGTATGTAGCTCCTTCATTCTTTAACCCAAAAGGCATGACGTTCCAGCAAAAGGTGCCCCATGGACATGTAAATGTTGTCTTTTCTTGGTCTTCAGGAGCTATTTTGATTTGATTGTATCCTGAAAATCCATCCATGAGTGATAGCATTTGATGGCCAACTGTTAGATCTACAATCATGTTTATGTTTGGCAAAGGAAAATCATCCTTTGGACATGCTTTATTTAAATCCAGGAAATAAGTACATATTCTGATGGTGTGATCTAGCTTTGAAACAGGTACAATGTTGGATATCCATTCAGCATAATCAATAGATCTGATAAATCCAACATCTAGTAGTTTCTTCAAATCATTTTTTACCAATAATGCAACATGTGGATGCATTTTTCTCAATTTGTGTTTTACTGGTTTAGTGCCAACTGGTAAGGATAAGTGATGCATAATGAGATCTGTGTCTAAGCCTGGCATGTCAGAGTATCACCAAGCAAAATTGATCCATCGTTCTTCAAAGAATTTGATAAAATCTGGCTTTTCTGTATCTGTCATGGATGCTGCCAGGTGTAGTATTCTTACTTTCTCTGCTATGCCAATATCAATAGTCTTTGTGGGTTTTATCAACACTGATGATCTTTCATGGTAATGTTGTGGGAGGATGTCAAACCTTTCATCCTTTGGTGCCTCAATGAGGTTTTCACCATTGGATGCGTTCTTTGTTTTTACTATTTTAGGATCAAATACTACCATAGAATGGTTTTCACTATTAGATCCATTATTTATTTCCATACTTTTGCAACTGAAAGGCTTGGCATCCTCCTGCCTAAAAGCATCATCAAAAGAAGTATTGGTAGAACAAGTATCAAATTCTTCACAGCAAAGGTCGTTAATAATAGCAGAGTCATTATCAAAAACAGGAAGATTGATGGGGTGTTGAGGTTCCCACTCGATAAGCTCGGGATGTAGTAAAGGCAATGAATCATTAGATGGGTTGAGGTCAGCAATTGTGAAAGCTTAGAGGGAAATGTCGTCTAGGTTTTTAGTGGTTATGTCGAGGCCTATGAAGGTATTTTCTTCCACATTATTTATCTCAATTGTTGTCCGTTCATCTTCACTTGAGCCATCGAAATCTTGTGTTTCAAAGACAATAGGATTAAAACTTGAGCTTTGACCCTCCTCACATTTGGGGGTATACTTTTTGACAACATCGATCTAAATATCTTCATAGGAAACATCTGATAAGTTGTCCCACTCATATTCATTTGAATCTTTTTCAGAGTTTTCTCTCCTTTGAAGAATATGCTCCACAGTTTTATTGGTGAGATCTGCTCTTGCTTCTTCTGTGTATCCTAGTCCAGCTCTGCCATTTTGCTGAATTGTGAGAACTTGGATTGGTTCTGTTACACTTTGTTTCCCTCGGTCAAGAGATCCTTGTTCTGCTGTATATCCTAGTCCAGTTTTATCCTTATGTTGGAGCGTGAGTGGCTAGATTGGTTCTGTTATGCCTTGTTTCCTTAACCCAAGAGGTCCCTGTCCTAAATATCCCATCTTCTCCAGAATAGTTTTTCCTTTTCCATATTGATTTGTTTCTATGATATTACTCGTGGAAGTGGAAGCTTCCTCATCCCTATAAAGCCAATTTAGTATGGCCTTATCTTTTGATTCTTCATCTAAGTTCCCAGGTTTTACAAATCTGCCATCTAATGTCGTTGTAGATTGTGCTAATTTTTGGGTGGTTGTAGATGGTTGTCCATATGTTTGTAAGGAGGGTAACATCTGTGATAGATGGAAAGAGTGTCTGACACCATATTCACTTATTCCTTTGTCACTTATCTATACTTTGTTGGTCAATTGGTGTGAGAGTGAAGCCAATTGTTCTTCAGCATCTGAAGGGTTAGATTGTGTCACCCTGATCTCTTGTGATTTTTGTTGTTTTGGAAGCCACTTTGATATGAAGCTTTGTTGTTTCTCACCGTTAGATGAATCTGATGTGCTAACTTCTCTATTGTGAGGTATCAATGTATCCTGAGATGTTTTCAATGTATGACAAGCTTGGGTGTCATTATAGTCTGCTGTGATTGTTACCTCTTGTCCATTGACGAGAAATTTTAGGCATTGATGATAGGTGGAAGGTACTACTTGCATATCATGAATCCAAGGGCATCCCAACAGTATGTTGTATGTCAGTTCCCTATCTAAGACTTGGCAAACCACTTTTTGGACAATAGGTCCCACTTGAATGGGTAATATGATCAACCCTTTAGAGGACCTTTCTTCCTCATCATATGCTTTGATTGTGATTTTTCTTCTTGTATCAATGGCTTCATCTGAGTATCCTAGTGCATGAATCAGCTTTAAGGTACAAATATTTAAACCAGCCCCTCCATCTACCAAGACACGCTTTACATGGTGTTTATGGATGAGGACTTCAATGTGAAGGGCAGAATTATGTGGATGGGTGAGTGATACATCATCATGTTCAGAAAATGAAAGACAATGAGGTGTAGATAGATGTCCCACCACAACTTGGAATTGACATACATCCAAATTGTTAGGTACCGTGGTTGATACAAGAGCTTGCTCAAGAACCTCTTTGTGTGATGGCGAGATCTTTAAAAGTTCCAAGATGGATATTTGCGTTGGTATTTTTTGTAATTGATCGATGAGATTATATTGATTGGTGAGAGGATCTACAGATTGAGTTGATAATGATGCTCCTTTCAATATAACTTTGGATTGTGCCCTTGTTGTAGCATTAATCGGTTGGTGCTCTTATTTCCCTTTGAGTGTGACTACATTAATTTGGTTTTCAGATTTGTCCATATGTTGTACCAAATTTGTAGGCATAATGTCATTGTTTTGATTGATTTGATTGTATAATTCCTCATCCTCCTTGGCAGCGGAAAGACAAAGGATCGTTGTGTCATAAACATAACCAACATTCTTTCCTTTATTGTTTGTGGAAGAGGATTCTCCCTTATGATAATTGGGTAGAGGATTTTTGAATGTTGTATGATCTTTGTTTGTTTGGTGCCCCTCTACAAATACTTTCTTTTGATCTATAAGGTCTTGTACTGCATGTTTTAACTGCCAACAATTTTCAGTCATGTGGCCTTTATTTTGATGGTAGTGATAGTAATGTGAGTCATTCCACCATGATGGTTTGACTTGAGGGTCCCAATTTCTAGCATCTTGTAGTTGAATAAGTTTTTCATCTAAAAGTTCTTTGAGGACCGATTCCAATGATTTACCTAATGGCATGAATTTTCGTTTATTGGATGGTCTTTGGAATGATTGGGTTTTTGTTTCTCCACTGTTTTGATTATTTCCTTGATCACTACTTTGTTTGACATTAGAATCATTGTTTTGTTTGTTTGTATTGGTTGGCGTCAAGGTGAATACTAGTTTGGACGTGTGTGTATTGATCATGGTATCAGTATTCTTATTCTTTTGCCAAAATCTTGGCTTTTCGTTGTTGTTGTTAGAAGAATGGCTATTGTTTGAACCTTCAATGAAGTGTTTGATTGTTCCCCTTTTGATTAGAGCCTCTTCGATTTTGAGCCCCTTTTTGATAACTTGTTCAAATGTAGACGAACATTGTAAGTCCAATCTGTAATTCATGTCATCCACTAAGTTATCAATGAACATCTCTATCTTCTCCTCTTCAGGAATAGATCTAGGGTATTTAGCAAATAGCCTTCTCCATCGTTGGAGAAAGGAAAGAAACTTTTCACCCTTTGCTTGTTTGGTGTTGTAGAGTTCTTTTAAGGTCACCCCATGTTGGATGTTGAATGAGAAGTGTGATATGAACCTATTGATCAGTTCTTCAAAAGATTGGATCGCGGGTTCCAATTTAGAAAACCACTCCATGCAAGTGTTTCCTAAGCTTCTTGGAAATAATCATAGTAAATAAGAGTTCTCATGTGCGAACTCTATGCTCATGGCTCGAAATTCCCGTACATGATCAAATGGATCTGTTCTTCCATTGTATTTGTTGTATGTTGGGTATTCACAATACCATGGAAATGGTATCATGTTAATGCTTGGGTCGAATGGATAAGGAAAAATATCTTGTAAGGAATATCTTTTTGTTGGCCCTTGTTGGATATTTTGGAACTGCAATTGTAAATGTTGGATTTGTTTTGTCAAAGCATCCATTTGATTTGGATTTTCCATATTAGTTGTCTGAGGTGTGGTCGTTTCCTTGAGTTGATTGACATCAAAGTATTTAGGAAGCTTAGCACCTTTGTCAGCTAATAACAGAAGATACTTTTCTAGCATCTTTTCCATAAATTTATGGAAATGAGGGTCTTGTTGCACTTTCTTGATTTCTTCTGCAGTTATTTCTTTCTCTTGTGAATTAGTGAGAGGATCAGTGTTGCTCTATCGTCCCCAAGGGTTTTCTTCAGCCATGGCTGCTATTCTTTCATTTTCTTCTTGTTGTTGTCTTTGATGTGCTTATCGTGTGAAGATAGGAATACAAACTTTTTACTCTAGACTTTGATCTTGGATTTTTGATTGGATAAGTGTCGAGGTTTTTTTTTTATTTAAAATCTGATTTAGTCGTGTCTAGTTTCGTGATGGAAGGATGATAAAAATCCTTGATAGGGAAAATTTGACACAAAAAATCTCAGATTTAGTGATAAGGACACTTTGCAAGATGTTTCAAGACCTAGGCATAATAGTAAAGTTTTCTTTTTGTATGATTCAAGTGTTTTAGACTATGGAAAAAATGTTTTGGACTGATGAAAACCTTGTTTCTGACATGGGAAAACTGACAAACTATCTTACTAACTCTCTATTTTTTTTTACTTTTCAGAGTGCTAAAACAGAGACACGAAGTGCTAAAATAGAGTTGGTACGCGCTATAATAGAGGAGTGATGCACTAGGACAAAGACCCAAAGAGCTAAAATAGAGCAGTGACGCGCTATAACAGAGACCCAAAGCGCTAAAACAGAGTAGTGAAGTGCTAGAATAGAGACCCAAAGCGTTAAAACAGACCAGTGATGCACTATAACAGAGACCAAAAGTGCTAAAACAGAGCAGGGACATGCTAGAACAGAGACCCAAAGTGCTAAAACAGACCAGTGACGCGCTATAACAGAACTATGAGGTGCTAAGACAAAAAAATATCTTATTCTATGAAACTCACTTGGTCTGGTATTGTATTGTATGGCTGGTTGTGGGATGTATTCTGGATGAATTATTTGACTGTGATTGTAGTGTTGCCTAAGAGCCCTTCTTTGATAAAATTCTTGTGAATCTAAGGGAGCTACAACATAGTCGTCTGTATAACCTCTAGAGAAATCATGATACCTATGAATAAAAGTCCTATGTTGGAGTAGAACTTTCCTGCTTTGATATAAAAATAATTGCTTTCTCAGAAGTTGTTTGTATGTAAGTGTTTTCTTTGGCTTTCTAACTCGTTTGACAAGAGATTTCTTGAAAAATTTGGTGGATATCCAATCTCGAATCATGAAAATTTCACAAGTGTTTTGATTTTGAAGATTTTTGTGATGATCTTATCTGAATTTAATGAGAGAAAACACAGCAAGCAAGAATAGAATGGTTGACTTTAAAATCCTAGAATCTAAACAGATAGTGTATGTTCTTAAGAATCAAGCATGATTCTTCTTGATTTTCACTGGTTTATAACAGATAAGACACTTCAGATAGACTCACTCCTAGAGACAAAAGGTCATCATTATATACTTGAATGGCCCACAGCTTGGAATTGCGTCGACTCACAAGCCATGTCACCCCCTAGAGGGTTCCCGTGTTTTTGTCTTTTCTAGGTGCGTACTTAGAGTGACGGAAGTGGATACCGGATCCCCTGAGCAAACAGTCCTTGGCAATTATATGGTGAGTGCTTGAGGGTAGATTCTTCCCCGCCCCTGCACCACCGAGTATTACAATGTTTAGAAACTGACAAGCGTGCTTCTATTTCTAGGTTCTTAGATAGGGTTTCCGTTTAGAGTGGCAAATGGATAAACTCCCTTGAGAGACCTCCCAATCTTTAGAACAAATATTTTGGGGATGGTTATCCTACACACTTCCGTTGAAAGAGGGTTTCCCCAAATTCACATAAATTTTTAAGTGGGTTGGAATACCCTAGCATTTGGCTATCCCCACTCAAGTCATTCCCGTAGGGTGAGTACTTTTTCCCACTATGGCAAGCCTGTCTAAAGGTTTTAAAAAGCTTTAAAAATGCATAAAGAAAAGTAAGTCTAGTATTTTGATGCACCCAGTGAAGGGGAGAGCATAAACCTATCACCCAATCATAGCAAAGAAGTTTGTTCACTTTTAAAACCGAAATGAAAAATAAGCTAATCTATATGGAGATATTGCTCCATAAAAGCATGATGTTCAATTTTAATCCCACAAGAAATTGTGAAGTTTCTATCCTAGGATTGATCAATTTTTATCCATTTGCTATCCTAGGATTGGTAAATTTTAATCCATTTTCTCTCCTAGGATTGATAAATTTTAACCAAAAATAGACAAAAACAAAATCTGGTCGTGGATGCGTCAGATCCAGATTAAAAAAAATGATTTTAAAGATAAAGAGTCGAGGTGCTAAAACAGTAGATCGACGCGCTGAAATAGTGACATGGCACGCTAAAACAATTTAGCGGCGCACTGCAACAGAAGACCTGCACGATAAAACAGACCACCGGCGCGCTAAAATAGATGATTGGTGCACTAAAAAAAACCACCAGAGCGCTACAAAATCCAATTGGCGCGCTATAAAAAGTCACGGTTCCGCAAAAACTATAACGACGATACCTGTAAGACACTTTTCACAAAAATTATGCAGAATATGGGGTTAGGCCCCACGGTGGGTGCCAAATTGTAAGCATAGGAATGAGTTAAACAATCTAAACATGCTTCTACACCTCTAAATAAGACATTGTATCTAAGATTCAAGAAAATTAAGCTAATTTAAACTAAGAATCTTCAAAAATTTGTCCTATTGCTCTCTAACTCTAAAGATTTCTCTAATCTACTTTGCTCTCAGATTTTAGAAACTAATTAGATTATTGAAATGACACTTAGAGAATGAGAATTCAAAATAATTCTATTCCTATATGATTAAATAATAAAACTACTATAATGCAGCCATGACTGCAAATGTTGGATGCTTGACGGATGCTGGATGAATGCTCAAATGCTTGATTGCTTGATTGCTTGGATGCTTGGATGCTTGGAAAACCTGCAGAGTAAGATTGCACAACTTTGGATCCATTTCCTATAGCCAAAGACCTATATTTATAGCTTTTATGGCAGCACATTTGCACAAGGATATAGGATAAGAGGCTGGGATTCAATCTAAAGAATTGAATGGCATGGGATGAGAAGATGGAGCTGATCATGGAGGATTGTTTCTCCCCATGAAAACACCAGGAAAGATGAGAGGGAAGGTGGTTGGAAGAAGATTGAGAGGACTTCCTGCAGGTTTGTCCCCGAAGCTCTTCCCGTGAATGACAGTAGAATTAATTAGATTTTGAAATTTTAATTTTATTGGTGAGTGATAAAAGGAATATGATTTATGCATAAATTTAAATATTTTTGATTTATTTAAATTTAGCAAAAAGAGGATTGAATAATTTAATAAATCAAACTATAGAATTTGTTTATTAAATTAAAATAAAAGGAAAATGATAATTAAATAAAAGATTTTAGAATATCTTTATTTAATTAAGAAGAAATGTGATGAGGTAATTAAATAACACAAATTATTTAAGTTGTGTATTTAATTTATGATAGAAGTATAAAAGAAGTAATAATAATAGCAATTAAATAAAACAAAGTTTTTAATTTTGTTTGTTTAATTAAGAGAGAAGTAATATGATGAAAATGATAATAATTAAATAAAACAAAGTTTTTAATTTTGTTTATTTAATTAAGAAAGAAGTAATATGATGAACTTAATATAAATAAATATTTCTATTTATTTACTAAGTAGATGAATTTAAGATTAATTAATCAAATAAGTCATATTTAATTAATTAGATTCTCCAGACCATTTTTAGGTGTCTACAGGTACAACCAAACTATTACCTCAAAATTAGTGCCCATGCACACAAAGTGAAAGAAGTAAAGCATGAAAGAAACATGGAAGAAAAAGACGAGATATATCCACATCTACAGCCTTGTCATCAATTTTAACTTAAAGAAGAAGCACTATATTCTCCATACTTTATCAAAAGCCTAATCTATACTAAATCTAGGCTATATAGTGCATTCCCATCTATCCACTAGTCATCACAGATGTAGACTTGAAAATTTCAAATCGCTAACTCACCACCTTTTATGTCAGACCCCCACTCCTTCCAAGTACCTATCTTTCCATGCTAGGAATTCATCTTCAGTGGGACAATCAAAATGCATGACTTCATCATCCCTCTGTCTATAGGGTGCATACTTGATGACAATCTGGTTAGCTTCCTTATCAAATTACACTAAGAAAGTCTCAGCATGAACTAACATATCCATTTTTATCTTCAATGTCTCCATATCAAATTTCTAACAAATTGACATAGCCTGATCTAAAATAACCTTATTGGTTTCATTTTTCTACTCCTATAGAGTTTATATGCTATCATCATCCCTTAGAATTGATGGACGAAGGCCATGATGTGATTCATGGAAGGATTTTACCAGCTCTTTTATTTTGTTCTCTAATGATTCAATATTTCTCTTGTATCCTTCAATCTTACCAACAAGAACCATAGTATGTTTAAACTTATTAGGTGGATTGGGATCCTACTTAACACCAATTCCCATCAATACCAAATCCTTCCTCCTAGGCATCCAGACTTCCATGAGTGGAATAGATCTTTCTCTTTCATTTTCAAAATTTTTGATTGCATCCACCATGGATGAGTAACTGTAGTGGATACTATTCAATTTATAATATTCACTCTTCTATTTAAATGTTCTAGCACTATTGTGACAATCTTCATGTTTCTCTTGAAAGTCTCTTCATCATGATTATCACATTTCTCTTTGTATTCATTTAGCTACCTAAGAAAGTCTTCCCTATTGATATCCCCTTTAGCCTATGACCCTTTTATGTACTAGGTTCTACTATTGAAATGGGAACACTTCCCATATTATATGACACAATTTCCCATGAAGAACTCTCGCAATAAACTCTAGGGGTATAGTTTCTTATGAAGTGGTGGGGGAGTAAACACCATTTTGTTTAGGCTTTCTAGGCTGCAATATTTGAAACATATCCTCCAATAATGCTACCTTGTTTTGCAACTGCATATTATACCACTCAAGGTCTCCATATTTAACTAGCAAGTTATTGCACTTTGTCCTGAGCTTATCCTTTTTTGCAGTCATAGACTCTACATTGACACTTGTAAATTGTGCAACATGAACTAACATATTTGCAGCTTCTAATGCCGATGTTTCTAACACTCTTTTTATTATTAAGCCTCCCTTGTAATTAGGTGTAGGCTCAACAATACAGAGATTTCTTGTGCTTGGGGCTAAAGACCATATAGCCATGGCTTCCCACTCTTCATTGAAAGATGGCCCCTATAGTGCAAGTGTAGTTTCTTCTTTTGTATCATAGAGAGGCCTATAACATTTCTTTATTGTGTCCAAAGCTATGGCATAAGCTAGATCCCATTCTGGCATCAACAAGATACAACTAATTCTTGGCAATTTTGGACCCTCTTTTGCAGTCATCTTTTGGAATCTAGCTCTCATTTCATTTAGCACATTTTTCTGGATGATGGCATGACGCAGTTCTAGATGAAGGCTTCTTTCTATAGCCAATTTTTTTACATATTCAACTCTTTTAGCCCTATATGCAAATTCCATAAAATTTTGTGACTTTATAAATGAATCATCATCTAATAATTTTACACATGCTTCAACCCACATATCATCTCTTCCATTGAGTCTAGTGAGATAAAATTTACTCAATATTGTTTCCAATTGATGTGTTTCCCTTACTATAAGTGCAATGGGAAATCCTTCTTGAATTTCCTATTCTGACACCCAAATATCATCATCGAAGCCTTCATCATCATAGTCCACTAGACTAGTGGCTTCAACCTTTTGCTTTTTCAATGGTGGCTCCCTTGGTGGTAATTCACTAGGTGGTGGGGAATGAATGTTCACAATTCCAGGCTCTACTGGACTTGATGGAGATGGTGGTGGTATTTGTGGCATAGGAGAAGGAGGCTTGTAGTCCTCTTGCTGAAAAGGAACATAGGCTTCATTAGCTTTCTTTGCCTTGCTTTTTCTCCTTACAAAAAAATTTATTCTTGGTTCCTCAGGGGAGTGTGATGTAGACTCTTCTCCCATAGAAGGGATTTATCCTCCAGTCTATTCTTCTAAAATTTGAGGTTTCCCTTTATCTTCACCTATTACCCCTTTAGTTTCAAGGTGATCCACTATGGAATCAAAATTCCTTGCTACATGCTCCACCTTTTTTATTATATCTTCAGCCTTTGGGAGGACCTTGAAATCAGGTTATTCCTACTTTATTTTCCTTTATATTTTATTGAATGGAATCCATCTTGCTAGTCTCTTTTCTTGCTCCAAAGTGTGTGACACATTTCTTATTACATATTTTGGATATTGGAAAATGTGGAAAATTTTGTAGCTATTGTTTCTTTCTTCCAGCCAAGCAATAAAACCTTTAGGGTCATATCTAACCCTCTCAACTGAAATCTACATGAACTAGGTTTTGATTATATCAAGGATGTTATTCCAACCTCCCTTGGTCATTACAAAATCTGAAAAAAAAGTGTATGAAGGAAAGAAAGTTCCTTTCCTTGATTCAATAAGTGCTCATTTTCTACACTCCCCAATTGCCACATAACCTCAATCAAACCAATTCTTTTTGGCACAAAATTTGGTAGAAAGTGAGGTGCTACAATGGAACTATATACTCTTAAGATAGTGTAATCAGGGTGTGAAATAACATCTCCCCAATTATGATCAACTCCTAGCTTAAGCCTTCTCTCCTTGGGTCTTCAGAAATCATGCAGAGAAATGGGAATTATAGGTAACATCACAATCAAGACTCATATAGTCATATGTCGTATCACAATCAAAAACAAATAAATTCTGAAAAGTCATATAGTCATATGTTGTATCATCTTTGTCCAAGACTATGGTCCAACATTACAAGAGAAGATCCAAATCACCCTTTCTTCTTTCCAAGTCAATATTGTGTCCAAATTAAATTGCACCCTTGTACAAAAACATGTGCATCAACAATGAGTACCAGCTGAATCTCACTCCCAATTCACCTTTCTTCAGCCTTATCAATCCTTCATGCATTCTTTCTTAAAGAAACCCCACATAATCATATACTACACAATATTGGGGTCCTGGATATGGGCAGCCATATACATCCATGCCATTGTCATTCTAGAGGTAGGATCATAGCCAATTATTTGGAAAATGGAATAGAAAGTCCTTTTGAAGTAGGAAACAAAATAGTTAATAGGGAAAGGTTCTCTATCATGTGGCCCTATTACAATCGTTTGTGCTGCAATTTTTTCTAGAAATCTTGTAAAGATGTGGACTCAGAATGAAATCTTGGTTTTATCATACTCTTGCTTAAGAGTATCTTTATTTATCTTATGCATTTCACCACTCTATTTAGTGAGCTTGAAAACAAGACTCAAGTCCTCCTTTGTGATTTTGACCATTTCCTTCCCATCATATGTTCTGATAGTCCTTGTGACTGGGTCATAATTAGCAGGTATTTCCTTAAGAAAGTCAACATCCATATATAAATTTGGCACAATCAACTTTCCCAGGTCACAATTCTAAGGGTTTCCTACTAGGATACCCATATTTCTATTCCTAAACCACCTATAAAATAGTTCCCATCTAGTATAAGAAAATTTGACATCCCTAATAAAGCAATTCCTACCAAACATACCCTCTACTACTTATGGACCTCTGGGAATCAATTGGACTTTAGGTTTGTCATTGGTTGAGAGTGGTAACTAATCCATGAGTTCTTTATTTAAAGGTGTTTTGATAGTATAAGCCTCCCCTTTAGATGAAGACACTTTTACTTTAGGAGCCATGACAAAGGAACTACTACAAGGAAAGGTTTCTGGTTTATCTGAACAAGGCTTACGACTTTTGTGAGGGTTTCGCATGAATTATGTAAATGCATAATTAAAAAAAAATTATTTATGAATGTCAAACCTTAAAAATATTGAGCCAAGAAAACCCCAATAGACTCAAGCTTGAGAAACCACAACTTATCAATAATGTTGGAAGGAGGGCAATAATGCACTTACTAGTTTCCTTTTCAGGTTGACAACGTTGGTTCTGACGTTAGAAAATCTTGATAGACCACAACATGAGATCCTTGAGTGTGTCAAGTATAATTTTTAATACTAAATTATGCCTTTAAGGAAAATATTAATAGTTATTTAGCTCCTTTCTTTGATAGCTCAGTATCCTTTTAGTTATTAAAGATTACTCATGTGAACAAGAACAACTCACTTTCCCTCAATTGAGTTTTGAATGCTATTCATTGATCTTTTTGAAGAGTTAATTGATTGATGACATAGATTTGATTGACTTAACATGAAAGATCCAACTATACCCAACTGCAATACTTGCCAAATGATAGGAGGCCACATGGAACCACTTGTTTGTAGTATGCGGGCTCCACCACCTATTTTTCACTACAACCCAGATCCATGTGTCCTTGTCCCCTCGCTCCCATGAGTCATAACTCATGTGCAACTTTCATCAATGGCGAGATGAGGAAAGACTAAGATTATATCTCTCGGCTTCTTCATACACACTTCTTAGTTACCAACAACTTTATCCTTCATATAACATCCATGATCCAGATTAAAAGATCTTTAAGCATGTGCGATATATCAACATTAGTAACACACACTTTATTTTCCATGCCCCTTGTTGAGATATTTAATTAAATATTTTCCTGAACGCCAATGCTTCCATGTCCTTTCAATCATTCCATATGGCAGATACCTATTCCCCATTGGGAATCTGGTAGGATAGGTGAGACCCACATAGGATAATGGGGAGTGGTCAAGATTAATCCACATCACCCACTACCGACCATTAATACATTTGAAAAATTAGTAATGCCTTCCATCAGGACAATCGTCAGAGGAGACAAGTGGCAACCGCTCGCCAGCCTGTGTGATTATTTTAATAAGTGAGAAAGAAAATGGACAAGTGAGGAATAGTCTAGATGCGGCCACCTCATTTATCTCCCACTGTTGATCTTCTTCAACAACCAGTTGCATGCCTTATCAATAATGTTGGGCCCACCAATAGTTCAAGACACATGGCCTTCACCCATGAGCCTGTATGAATAAAATAATAAGAAACAAAATGGAATGGGCTCACAAGGAATGGTGGTGATTGTTTCCATAAATTGAATGGCAGTCAGGGGTCCTAAAATTTGCACATGTCAAAAACTATTAATCTTTAAAAGGGACCCAAGGAGGTCAACGAGACCACACCCATGACATAAAAGACTTAAGGCTTTATAGTGGGAAAAATTTAGCTCGACTTAATAAAAAATAAAACAATGGCCCAACATATGTCCCTTAAGAAAATTTTAGGGGTTCCATCAGTGGCTCCAACTAGGGACATATGTCCCTTGCAGGCATGGCGAGATCCCAGAATCTGTGGTTGAAGAAAACCAGTTAAAACACAAGGAACCAAAGAACTAGGGAACTACTTGTACTAGGTAGTAAGACCGAACTAGACACAACTAAATCAAACACACCTATACACAAAATGTACAAAATCAATAGTGTACATGGAAAGATAACATACCTAGGAGAAGTATAGTCTTAGGAAATTTCCATGTACTAGCAGTTCAAAAAGTTCACCTGTCAAGCTTTGGAGGAAATAAGAATCCTTACCATGTGTACTAGCTATCAGATAAGGTCCAATCCATAATGCTTCAAACTTCCAATATTTTCCCTTGTCCTAAGCCCTTTTATTCTAGGCTAGCGCCATAATATTTACCTCAAACTTTTAGGGGGAAGCTATCTTATCATATAGATGCTTCACTTACAACTGAATCTTCATTTTCTTAGCATGAGCTTCTCTTTTGGTCTCATCTAATTGCACCAGATTATTAATTATGTGTTGCATATCATCATAGATCTCTTCATCATATTCTTGCACAAACTTATACTTCTTTATCAGGTTATTCTATGGAAATATATCATCTAGACCATATACCAAGCCAAACAGTGAATAACCAGTAGATTTCTTCATAGTCACTCTATCCGCCCAAAGTGACAATTTTAGATTTGAGTCCCAAGCCTTTTTTTTCTTCTCCATCACCCTTTTGATGATTTTCATCAAGCTCTTGTTACTAGACTCATCTTGACCATTTCCCTAAGCATGGTAAGGTGAAGAGTAAGAAACATGTATGCCATGTTTATCATAGAAGTCTTTGAATTCCTTAGATCTAAAACACATAGCATTATATGAGATAATCTCTTCCAAGACTCCAAACCTAATGAGAATTTTATTTAAGAGGAAATCTACCACCAACTTGCTTGTCTCCTTCTTTTTGGGTATTGTTTCTACCTATTTTGTGAAATAATCAGTATCAACAAGGATCCATGAGTGCCCTCCACTAGAATTTTCTAGTATCTCTCCATTGAAATAAATCCCCCATTGTTGAAAAGGGGCTTGATCAATCATATGCATAAGTGGTAGATTGCCTAAAAACTTCAACATTCCTAAAAATATTTGAAAAGCATCACAAGTCTTAATGAACTTGTGAACATACTTAAAAATAGTAGGCCACTAGAATCCTACTCTCAAGATCTTATGAGCAGTGGCCTTTTCCATGTAATGACCACCACACACCCCATTATGCATCTCCTGCAATATTTATAGAGCCTAACTTCCATCTACACATTTCAAAAGTACACCATCCAGGTTTCTCCACCATAGCTCGTTTTCAATAATCAGATACTTGATGGAATGTAATTTCAATGTCCTCTTGTCATTTTCAGCCATATCTGCAGGACACTGCAGAGTTTTTAAGTACTGGACAATTCTTCTATACCATCTACATGTTTTCATATCACAGATAGGTGCAATATCAATCACTTCTACCTGATTGACCTGGTTATCCTCCAAATTAACTTTTTTCATCAATTTAGCTAGGCCCTGACCTCTTACTAATTTGGTGATTTGAACATCAATGCTAAATTCTTGGATCTTGTTGATCCATCTACACCTTATGCTTGTAGTCTCTTGCTGAGTGAAAATATATTTCATAGTAGAACATGGTACAAAAGCCATGAAAGTAGATCCCTATAGGTAAGTCCTAAATTTCTTTACAACCTTAACCAAAGCATATGCTTGCTTCTCAGTCATGTCATATTTTAGCTCTACAACTTGTAAGGACATGCTAAAGAATGCAATGAGATGTTGAAATCCCTCTTCATTTTTCTGTAATAATACGACAACAATAGTATGAAAGGAAGCAAAAGAGAAAATGTGCATTGGCTTAGAGTAGTCAGGAAACTTCAAAATTGGGGCCTCTTTGATAGCTTGTTAATCTTCTTGAATGCTTGACTAGGCTCCTTATTCCAAAGCAACATCTCCCCCTTCTTCAACATCTTGGAAATAGGTCTTGTGATTTATACAAAGTTGGTCACAAACCTTCTTAAAAAAAAATTGTCCAAAAAATGACTAAATTCCCTTGATAGTTTTTGGTTGAGGGATTTTATCTATGGCTGCTACTCTTTCAAGGTCAATCCTTACTCCTTCCTTAGACACAATGTGCCCCAACAACTTTCCCTCAGTTACCACAAAGCATATTTATTTGGATTTAGAGATATCCCATATTCTAATGACTTAACAAATACCTTTTCTAAATACATACAATGATCTTCTTCTTTTTTAGAGTAAGCAGTTAGGTCAACTTGATATACAACCATAAATAAATCAATAAAATAAAAAATGATACATCCATATCTCTTTAAAAAGTGGCACCTCCATTTTTTAAACCAAAAGGAATTCTCACATAAACATAGGTGCCAGATGGAGTAGTGAATGCAGTTTTATAATGCTTAGACTGCTTTATCTTCACATGATTATAACCTAAAAATACATCCATCATTGACAATAGCTCACAACTAGTCACCTTCTATAACATGGCTTCCATGTTTGGCAATGGATAATTTTCATTTAATGAGGATATATTCAAGTTCCTGAAATCAACACACAACCTTATGTCACCATTTTTTTTTCTTACTAGTACTAGATTGGATACCCATGAACAGTGTCTAATGGGTTTTATAATACCATCATCTCTTAACTTCACCAACTCCTCTTGCATCTTGGGAGATATAGTAGGATTAATTGGTCTCTACTTTTTCCTGAAAGGTTTAGGGTATGTGCAGGATCATGATGGGCCAAAAAGTGGCAATATGTAAGTGATATGATGGCGCATGTGGCTGATGAGTTTTTTTTACCCAAAATTGATGAAACGAAAAGGGTTTTTAAAGGATATTCTCAGCTTTCCACCAATATAAATTATGCTTTACTTCAAATTTAATAAACAATTATTATTCATTTTCTATTTGAATTATGACTAAAGTCCTAATTGATAGGCTGATTGAAAAACATTTATAGCTTTCAAACAGTATCACATTTTTTCAATCCAAAACATGCATCACATTCTATGCTTTGAATACTATAGGATTTAAAAAAAAAAAAATTGAATTTCATGAAGTTTTGACCAAGTTAAGGTGGTCAAACATACAATTTTTTATATTTTATTAAAGTTGTAATAAAAAATTTATAATTAATTATTTAATTGGAAAAAAATTACAAAAAAATACGCATCACATCAGGACAGGACTCCACTACTTATATCTAAAATATTATAAAAAAACTATTATCATTTTATTATGGTTAGGGTGGTCAGACATACACCTACTTATTTTTTCCCTGAAATTTAAGTACTACTGCATTGAAATTTCAAATTTTCACCAACTAGATTTTAAAAAAAAAAAACCTATTATCTTAGAAACTACATTCAATTTGCTACAGATTCTATTCTTACATATTTTTGAAATAATACACATAACATATTCAAATTTTTACATCAAGTTGCCTAACTCTGATTTTTCTGAATTTTTTACCACATAAGGGTCTATTTTTTCCATGATGATCCTGCACATACCCTTTAGCATTCTCCTTTAGAGGAATCTCATGCTAAAAAAATTCCTCTCTATAAGCTTTCAGGTCATCGTATGACCAGGAAAAGACATGTCTATATTTGCTAAGCAAGGAAATTAACATTGTCTTTACCTTTGGCTTTATCTTCTTTCCTACATAAACATTCTTGGGGGAATTTTTAGTACCCAAATTTACTTCCTCCAGGAATTTTGGGTGAGCAGTAGTTGTCTTGGTCTTGCTTTTATCTACACTATCAAAGACCCTTTCCAGAGCTACAAGGCTTTTGGGGATTTTATTTTCTTTAACCGGATGACCTCTTTTCCAAATATCATGTCCTTCCCATCAATATTCTCAACAAATCCACAAAATTCAATATCCTGGCCTTCATATTCATTAGCACAGTTCAAGAATTTGAGAATATCCTCATCAACATTAAAGATTTTCTAGTTGTGCACATTGTTAGGAATGGAAGGCCTTGTCTGTATCTTAGCCTTAGAAATTCCTATGAAAGTTATATCATTAGGTCTCAATGCAATGCTAGCAAGTAAGCCAACTACTCTATTTTGAACTCTTTCCATCCAATCAATTCCAAAAGCATCAAACTACTCAATGGAATCCCATACAACATTTTTGTATTGCTTAAGTCTATTATTCTTGTGGGCATATTTAGCTCTTACTTAGGAAATCACAATCTCAGAATCACAAATTACCATTACATTTTTTATTCTGTGCTTCTCAACTAATCTCAATCCCAATAATAAAGCTTCATATTCTACAACATTATTTGTGCATACAAAAGATAACGTGAAATAAAATTTATAAGTACTACCACTAGGTGATACCAATAATGTCCCTGCACCAGACCATTCTTTGGAACTTGCACCATCAAAGTACATTTTCTAAAGTCCATTTTTGTCAGATAATCTTGAAATTTCATTTTCTATAGGTGTAGGGCACCTATCAACTTCTCTTGGCCTATTCCATCTTGAAATCACTGATATCAATGTCTATGAAAAGAATTGTGTCATCTTTAGGAGCATGCTCCAACATATCTGGCACCCTCAATTCTCTCATCACTTGAACATCCTTACCATCAATGGGAAATGTGCCATAAGACATGTCACATTGCATGCTGCCTCCCATAGATGCACTCCATTTTTGAGATAGAAGAATTACATAATTAGGTGGGGTATCCACTACAACCACACTCATTTTTAATTCTTTGTCAGGGTAGGCTACTATTTTGTAGGTAAGTTCATTTATCACATCAATAATAGGTATTTTTATTGCATCCATGGCATAACAATTTCCATGAGTGATATCAACTTTCAATCCTAGTGCATCCATGATTTTAGCAGGCATGATGTTGTTGGATGTCCCCAAGTCAATAATACATTTTTTTTATAAAATTTCCCCCAACCACCATCATAAGGAAAAACATATCTATCTTCTCAGCATAATTAGTTACAGAATTTCCTAGGAAGATATGGGGAATCTCAGTAATGAATCCCTCAACTTCCTTGTCTTTCTTATCCTTTTCACTCAATTTGGGTGGAGTGAGCACCACAAAATCATTACAAGCCATAGTAGCACCATTGATAAGGGCTACTTCCTTTTGCTTATGTTAATCTATTCTCACCATTTCAAGAAAAGGCACATATACTTTTACTTGGCTAAGTAATTGAAACATATCAACAAGAGCATACTTGGGTAATTCAATTCGGAGCATACCTTGTTCATTGTTTCTCTCCTTCTATTGATTTTTTGTTGCCTCAACCCTATGCTTAGCATCCTTCCTTGTGACTTTAGGATTGTGCTTCTATGTCATTATCTTTGCAACAAGAGATTTGATTTCTTGAGTAGGTTTTGGCTTCTCTACTCTCTTAGCCCAAATTTTATCTCCCCTGCCTTCTTTAGCTCTGACTAATTCCACTTAATCATCATGCTTGTATTCTTTTCTCTTGGAATTCTTCTACTTGATGAAAAGACTAGCAAGACTTCCTTGTTCATCACTGATTTTTTTGTTCCTCAAATGATAGGAACTTCTAGCTTGGGTAGCCAAGGCTACAATATATTTTGCAATCTCCTCTTCTAAGGGCCTTATTAGTGACACACCATATTATATTTGTTCCAAATTGTATACCTCAATATCTCTATCATCATCCTCATCAGAGAGAACTTTCTAATGATATGTACTAGCAATTTTCCTTTGATTATATACATCCATTTTGCAGGAATCCATATCAAAAGAGCATTCACTGTCAACAACACTAGAATCACCGATAATCATAAGTACATATAATTAACATCCTCCTCATTTTTCTGATCATAGTCCTTAGGCATATCTTCCTCTACTTCAACCATCTGTGCTACTGCACATTGCTGAGAAGAATTTGGAATTTGGAAAATCATACACCAAGGGGTATCTTCAACAAATTTTCCTGAATTCTTCTATAGAGGATCTGGAGGGACCTTATTTTGGGTGTTTCTTTGATTGTTGAGAACATGTTTCCCATTATACCAATTGGTATTGTATGGGTGGTCTTGCAACCAAGGATTTTTTCATTTCTTTGATATATTTTTTGTTGGACCTTTTCTTGTTTCACAATTTTATCATTTATGGTTTTCATAAAATTATCAAGCTTGTCCTTAAGAGTTCCCCATTTAGCACCTACACTCTTATCTTCCTTTTTTGAACTTTTGAAGAGTTTTGCATCATCTCTTCTATGAACTTTACTGGTTGCTTTGCTAATATTCTCAATATGCTCTTCCATCTTGAATGCTTCCATCAATTTTTGAGGATTCTTATCTAGCAGGTGATAACTCATTTTTGTATCAAAAGCATTACACTAATATACCAAGCACACATGATCATTTAATTGTAAATGAGCAGGAAACCTCTTCCTAGCCTTTTGGAATTTGGTATTAAATTCAGGCACAAGTTCATTAGGACCCTTGGAAATATTATTAAATTGATTTAACAAGAAACTTGAATCAGTTTTGTCACCATATTGCTCTCTAAAAACTCTCTTGAATTCCTTCGAAGAGCCAATGCTCTCGGTAGGAAAACTTCTATACCACTCTAGAGCATCTTTAGTGAGAGATTGCATACACAACTTCATCATGACATCTTCTGCCTCCACCTCAAAATCATCCATAACATTAGAAAATTCTTTGAGATGGTTTTCACCTCTCAAGGAATTATTACAAGTGAATCTAACTAGAGTAGGTCTAAAATCCTTAGGGAATGGGTTAGGGTAACCATGTATTCCAATGAAACAAAATTGTTGGTATCTATCTACTTTGAGTGGCCTCCTAGTATGTTGATCCCTATGAACATATCTTTACTCATCATCTTTTTTTTGTTAGAGTGGATTCTATCCTTACCCTTCCCACTTTCACCATTACCACCTCCTTTCTTGCTTCCTTCATCATCTTAAAAATAAGAATTATTATTCTTATTTTTTCCTCCACCTCCACCATCTTGATCACCACCACCACCTCAACTAGGAGTATTCCCATTAGACTTCTTTTGTGACTCACTATTAGTATTTCTATAACTTGAAGACTTTGTAGTAGGTGTGGACATTTTAAGAAAAGAAATCTTACTAGCCATCTATGCATTAGAAGCTATCATCTTATCTTTTTTCAAATCTTCTTGCATCTTTTCATTATCCAACTATAATATCAATATCTCAGGATCTGGAGGTGTAGTATATGGAGTTGGATTGATTTTGGCCTTGTGTGTGTGGATTTTAGTAGATGAGGTATTGGTAGTAGCACTAGTATTGAAGATAGTTTTCTTAGGTTGATCAATGGGTCTATTCCCATGATCTACAAATGACATCTTTTGAGTAGTAATAGGAAGATCTAAGGCTCTAGTATTTGAGATAGATGTAGTGTAGGTATCATTAGCATAGGTTCCCGTAAGTACTATTACTTTAGGAATGTCATTGGTCATCTTAGAAGAAAATTTAAAAAGGTTTTCCTCAAAGGTCTAAGCCTAGCAACATCTTCTCTCATTTTCTCCAATTTTTGTTTTCTAGCATCTCTCTCAAGTTTCTTAGCTCTAATCCTATCTTCCCTCTCCTTTAATTCCCTCATTCTATTCTCTTCTTCTTGAAGCCTTAGTTCTTCCTCTTTTATAGCTTGCATGTCTTAATCTATATGTTCCTCATTTTCTAGAACATCTCCAGACTCACTTGGGGTAGGAGTATAGTAGGGCTAGTCAACAGGATCTTCCTCAAGAGAAAGGTGCACTTGTACACTAGGATATTCACCTCTTGGATTAAAATTCTTTCCATTAAAAATGGAGACAACACTAGGGGTTAAAGGCTCATAAAAATTCTTATTCTTATCCCAACACTCCCACATATCCTCCTCTCTTAAAATATTAATCTCATTATCAAACACTTGCTCAACAAGAAAAATTCCTTAGTCTATGTTAGACCCTTCAAATTCATGCACCTTTTCATGGGCACTGGAACTACTTACTTCAATATTAAGCATAGGAGATGCATTAGTAGAAGAGTTAATTGAGTTACTTGATTCATAGATTTTCTTTACCTAGGTAGGCTGCTTCTCTTTAGCAGGTTCATATTTTTCCTTCTACTTAGAATGCTTCTTTGCATAACTTATAGTCATCTTCATGATTCCAAATATGTCAAAACCCTTCATCTTACTTTCCTTTTGAGAACTTATCTTTGCAATGGTAATAGAGAATTCAGAGTTGCCACCCAAAATACTAGGAAAGAGAAAGTGATTAAACTTTGACTCTATACTTGTAACTTCAAAAAATATTTTAAACATAACCTAACACAAGGTGATAGAGTGAAACAAGATTTGATGCATAAGAATGAGTATGATGTGACTAATTCAATAGAATTTAAACCAATTATTCTTCACATATTAAAGAATATTACAACAAACATTTGACTCTAACTGTAGCAAATATGAACTAGATACTTTGGACTTAGTTGTCCCCAACAGAGTTGCCAATCTATTGGTTATTTTTTAAGAACCAAACTAATCTCTAGAAATACCTATTGAATTTTACATTTCCAATAATTAGTACTCCAAATGGATTGGCCAACGAATGAGTGGAAGCTGCAAAACTTCTACTCCTACACTTTGGGCTCTGTGAAACCCAGAAGGGTGACCCCATAATGTATACTTAGGAATTTACACAATTATAATTAAATACATTGTCAATAATAGATGATTCTCATAAAATAACTCAAAAAAATAGTACATAAAATAAGTTGGAAGCTTATTTAACAATGTCCTATACTTGGAGCATGAGAAGGCATAACTTCAACACAAAACAACTACGGTGGTATCCATTTGAAAATTTGTAAATTAAAAGTGATTAGCTGATGAATTGACATAGAAACTGAACCATGAGTAATTAAGATACAAATCAGGGAGGCAATCAAATCACTTTCACAATACAAAGAGATTTTAACCACTTTTCTTTCCTCAAAACTCTATCTTGGCTGGTTTTCAAATTTTCACCTAGTTTCTCTCTAGTAGGTTAGGAGACCTAGTTTCTTAACCACAAATTTCAAATTTTCTTAAAAAAATATCCAACCACCAACCTTTTCAAGCACCCATTAGTGCATTCTTTAACATTTCTCAAAACCCCATATGACTCTTTTGGACCAACACCCTCAAAATCAAACAAAAATGATGTCTTAGACCCCAATTAGGTCAATTTTACAAAGCAAATACCTTTTAAACATCCCCAAAACCCAAAATTACTATGGTCAGTCTTCAAATAGTCTCTAAAACCAACAAATCTCTACCTTTTAACACAAAGAAAGTCCTCCAAGTCACCTTTTTACCGAACCCTCATGTTTAGCACTTTACAAAGGGTTTTATTGAAAATTTGAAAGTTAACCTTCTAGAACTTTAGAAAATTTGCTACCACTTAAAACATGAACCATTATGTCTACACAAACTCAATTCATTATCACAAATTTCTGCCCCCAAGTTTTACACCTTTTATCAACATGAAACCACCTAATTTCACCCAAAATACCCACTTTTCACAACTAGGGCATCACAACAAATCACTCTACTTTCCTTCCCTGCACCAAAAATAATTATATACTAATAGAATCATTCCACTAATCCATAGTGTACACAATAGGTGGAATGATTCAAGTATGAATTTTTAAACCCTCAAAACCCTTAAAATGGAAGTTTTAGACACCTACAAAAAAAGAGCGATTGAAGCTTTATTTCCTTATTGAATCACACCAAAATGGATTGAAAATGGAGTTAGAATATATATTCACTAATTTCCAAATCATTTAAAGCAATATCTTGTTGTAAGGACCCGTACAGACCTAGAAAACAACATTTTTTTGTAAAAACATAGTATTTTATGGAAAATAGGCCACTTTATTGAGTTTCTTCTTCTACCAAATAATCAACAACCTCAGTCCTCAACTTCTCCACATATTTAAACCTTTTTCATCCTATTACAATAAATCTAACTTCCTTTTGAATTCCCATGACTGTTAGGCTTCTCCAACTTTACAAATTTTTGGAAATTTGCAACTTTTGTTTCACAACATTTTACATCATTTTGTAATTTTTGCAATATTATCTCAAATGACACCAAACCAAACTAATGTGACCTATTTTAACATTATAAATTGGTCTCATATGAACTTATTCTATGTTTTCTACACCTAAAATAACTTAAGACATCCATGGACCAATTTTTTCAAAAGATGAATTTGGTGCTCCTGCACCATACAACTAGCCTAAAAAGGTTTCCATGTTACTTGGAAATTGAAATCCAACTAGTCCACCTATAAAAAATTCAAGTATTTTTCCTCCTAAATCACTTTCATCAGGCATACCTTGCCATTGATTCAAATTATGCTTGGTAGTCTTGAACTATCTACCATCTGGACTTTTCCCTCTCTTTGCAAATTGCCTTGGTGTGTGATATCTGAACTTCTTCTCATTTGAAACTAGTGTACAACATTCCATCAAACCTATAGGGATACCTTTTCCATCTTTATTTTTATCTTCCCTCTTCTTTACTCCTGTTTCATATCCAAATCCACCCATTTCCCTTTTCCTTTCACCTTGCCTCACTCCATCTTGTGCTTTTATTACAGTCCTCAAGTTCTCTTCCTTACAAAAATCTATCTTCTCAAATTTAGGAACCTCTATTCTAATAGTATTTATATTCCCACTGTTCTCTTTAAAAACCACAAGACCAATTATTGTGCCCACCATAATATTGTCATGTTTTTCCAACCTATCTTGCATGCTCATGGTGAATTCATCCTTGACATTCTCTGTTTCAGACCTTGATATAAAATTATCACCTTCCTTTCTCTATAAAATTAGATTACCCTTCCACTCTGATGTCTCAACACCTTTAGGTCTTGAAGTGATTGAAAACTCATTAGGTCACTTCTGTTCCTTTGTCTTCAAAAACTCTTGCTTACCAAACATTATCACCTTTGCTACCTTAAACTAATCCTCAACACCTGCTTGCAATGGAGTTAGTGTAAAACTATTCCCTTCATGCTTAATTTGATAACTATTGATTCTATAATCATATATGGCATGCTTGTCATATTTCCATGGTCTCCCAAGAAAAACATGACAACAATCCATTGGTACAACATCACAAACAAATTTATCATTATAACCACCAATATTGAATTCAATCAAATCTTGTTCACTAACCAAGATGGATTGGTTATCACTCAACCGTGATATCTTATATGGATTTTCATGAGGAAATTTTTGTAACTTCAACTTGTCTATGATGTCATTAGAGACCATATTCTTAGTGCTACCTGAATCTATGACTACCTTGCATACCTTACCCTTGCATTTGCATGTAGTTCTAAGTAGAGCTCTTCTTTGCATTGATTCTTTCTCCTTTTTTTCCTTGAGGAGTTTTATTCTAACCATAAAAGATTCCCCAGCTTCTAGAGCAACAACTACATTTGAAGAATTCACACTTTCATAATCATCTTCATGCACCGACTAGTTCCTTCTTTCACCTCCACTTGAAGTAGATCCCTGCTTTCAAGACAATTATATGCTGGATGTCAAAACTGATTACAATTATATCATCTACCTAAAAATATGTTTGAACTCCTACCTCTTCCAAATCTTCCTATAGAGCCTTTGAATCCACCATTTTGATTAAAAAATTATCCTTGTTCTTTATGTGCATCTCCTTGGCTTTCACTTGATGGTCTTGAAGAAGAAAATGTACCTTTTCCTCTTAAAGTGCTACCTCTACCTCTACCTCTACGTGTCTTGTCTTTCCTTCTTTTCACTTTTTCTTTTTCCCTTATAGCCATCTAGTAGGATTTTTCAATTGTCCTTGGATTGTGCAAACACAATTCATCCTGGATCTTAAACCTTAGCCCACTGAGATACTTAGCCACCTTTTCTACATCATCAACCATATGTCTTTCTCTTATGCTCAACTTATAAAACCCATTAGTGTAATTTTTCACATCCTTTCCCTTTGTTTCAAATCTTGAAGCTTTTTAGACATTTGAATAGCATAATCACTTGGAAAAAAGTTACCTTTCAATTTGGCTACCATCCTATCCCAAGAAATTATTTTAGACTTTCCTTTTCCTCTGCTTTCATCTTGTTCATAATCCCACCAAACTAATACATGCCCCTTCAATTTGGTTTTAGCTATCTTCACCTTTTCTTTGTTAGGTACATCCTCACATTCAAAGTACTTATATAATGTTGCAATCCAATCTAACAATGCTTCATCATCAAGATTACCATCATACATAGGAAAATAAAATTTTACCTTGTGTTTGTTTCCTTTTATTATTTTTAGTATCCTTGCAATATTTTTCTCTTCAGGATCCAACTCTTCTTCTACATCTTCATACTCTTCATCTTCTTCATCTTCAGTGCCACTTTCATCACCAAGAACCATACCTCTCTTTTGGCTTGTTTCAACACATTCCAACCCTACCACCAACCTATTTTGTAGTTCCTTTAACTTTCTAATATCCCCAAGTTACTATGGAAAGTCTTCAAATGGTCTCTAAAACCAACAAATCTCTACCTTTTAACACAAATAAAGCCCTCCAAGTCACATTTTTACCAAATCCTCACTTTTAGCACTTTACAAAGAGTTTTATTGAAGGATTTTGGCACTCAAATCCTTTGTGCACCTTCTAGGGTATTCCACCTAGAAGGTGAGAGAATGTGGACCAAAATTGACACTTTGTTAGCACTCAAGACTAATAAAAAGGATTAAAAAATAATTTTATATGTGTGAATGTGTTTTAATCCTACAAATCTAATGAAAATGCAGATTAAAGGATGCAAACTAATCAAATACAAAAGTGTTGGAAAACACAGTGTGTAATGCAAGAATGAACTAGAAACTTAAGAAGATAAAAACAAAATGAATGAAATTGAGCAGTACTTACCTCGATGCTTGGAAATGAGTTCTAAGATGCTGTTGATGTTGTTCCTTAAGCTTTTCCAGAATCATTTTCCATCTATGGCGAATTAGTCCCTGTTCTGATGAAATATTTTTAGAATAGGTTTCAGACTATCAGAAGCTATATTATGATGAAATCACTTTGTCAATCCCATAGATGAGACTCATTTTCCATGATTGGAGAGTTAGTCCTCCTTCAATGATATAAATATTCAAAGGTTGAATTTATAGCTTGAAATTTGCACTTCAACCTTCTATAGGTGTCTACTTCAAGAATTGTCGGGAATGGGTCTGAAAATGAATTTTCCTTGATGATTTGACTTGAATGAAGAAAAGAAGACTTGAATAAATTTTTAATGAAATATTCAATGATTCTTAAGCTTCCAAGAGACCTAAATATGCATACAAACAACAAAAGAAGACAAATTGTTGATTATTAAGGCATGGGGGTTTGCCTTGGTCAAACCCCTTTTACATAATTAAACCAAATTGATGAAATGAATGAAAAATGTAACAATGGAATAAATTGCATTGCAATGATGATTTTCCTTGGATGTCTAGAACAATACATGTATAACCACCCTTTGAATGCTTTAGAATGCTAATTTGAAGACTTCTAATGAAGAAACCCTTAATTGCTTGACTTGAAGGAGAAAATAGATGATAAATGAAAATAATGAGTAAGTGATATCAAAAATGAGGGTAAAGATACTTATGTATTGACAAGTGTGCCTTAGTACCTGATAATACCTCATCACAGGCCAACATATAATGAAAATAAACTTTAAATTTCACTTTTTCCTGCTTAAAATTCAAAATGGGGACCAAATAGGACTCATTCGCCACACATGGTGAATGGGTCCCACCTAGATGGGACTGATTCTCCATTCATGGTGATGGATCCCACATGGCTCCATTTGAGAGCTAAGAAGCCAAGGGATAAGTAAATACAATTTAAATTGCAACTTTGTCAGATGTTTGATCAATTTAAGCCTTGGGATGCATAATATGTGTTAAAATAAGTCTATTAATGATGATGTAAATGTAAAATAGGGTTTGAGACACATAAAAGTGTAATTAAATACTCTTTACAACACTAAAATGGGGTCCACACAACCTAGGAAGGCACAAGAACCAATGTGAATTTGGAATAGACATTACAAAACTAGTTTAACATTAAGAACCTTCTAGATTGATGTAATGCTATTAAACACATTTTATAATGTTGAATTAGGGAGGAATAGGTTAATTAAGTCTAGAAAATCATGAATGTCCTTTACAAGACTCTACATCTTTACAAGACATCAATAAACACATTTTATTTAGTGTAGAAAGGTCCAAGACCTAGTGGGGATGCATAAAATGCCTCACAACACCTAAATTAAGACCTTGTTAAGTCCATTTATCATTAATTATCCCATGAAAAGAAAAGAATACTTTTTTCTATGGCACACAACCAAATAGTTACACCAAATTTTTTTCCCATGCACATAAAGTGAAAGAAGGAAAGCATGAAAAAAATAGAAAAGAAAAAGATAAGAGATATATCCATGTTTGTAACCTTTTCATCAATTTTAACTTGAAGAAGAAGCACTATATTCTCCATACTTTATCAAAAGCCTAATTTATACTAAATAATGTTTAACTAGTGCATTCCCATCTATCTATTATTCATCATAGTTACAGACTTCAAAATTTCAAATCACTAACTCGCCACTTTTTATATCAGACCCCCACTCTTGCCAAGTACCTTCCTTTCCATGCTAGGAATTCATCTTCAGTGGGCCAATAAAAATCCATGACTTCATCAGCTCTCTATTTATAAAGTGCATACTTGGTGGCAGTCTGGTTAGCTTCCTTGTCAAATTCTAGTAAGATAGTCTCAAGATGAACTAACATATCCATATATATCTTCAATGTCTCCATATCCAATTTTTGACAAATTGGCATAGCTTGATCTAAAATAACCTTATTCGTTTCATTTTTACACTCCTGTAGATTTTTTATCATATCATCATCCCTTAGAATGGATGGAAGAAGTCCATGATGTGATTTATGGAAGGATTTTACCAACTCTTATTTTGTTCTCTAATGGTTCAATATTTCCCCTGTATCCTTCAATCTTAACAACCAGATCCATAGTAGGTTTAAACTTTTCTGGTGGATTGGGATCCTTCTTAACTCCAATTCCCATCAATACCAAATCCTTCTTCCTAGGGATCTAGACTTTCATGAGTAAATGTAGTGAATGCTATTCAATTTTTTATTCACTCTTCTTTTCAAATGATGTAGCACTATTGTAGAAATATTCATGTTGCTCTTGAAAGCATCCTCATCATAATTATAAAAATTCTCTTTGTATTCATTTAGCTACCTAAGCAACTCTTCCCTATTGATATCCCCTTCAATCTGTGGCTCTTCTGATGTATTGGGTTCTACTATTGAAATGGGCACAATTTCCCATGAAGAACTTACTTTAGCAATAAACTCTAGTGGTACAACTTCTTGTGCAGTGGTGGGGGAGTCAACATCATTTTTCTTAGTATTTCTAGGCTGCAATCTTTGCAAAATATCCTCCAATAATGCTACCTTGGTCTACAACTACATATTATATCACTTAAGGTCTCCATATTTAACTAGCAAGTTATTGCAGCCTATCTTGAGCTTATCCTTTTCTGTAGTCACAGACTCTATAGTGGCCCTTGTAAATTGTGTAACATGAACCAAGATATTTATAGCTTCTAAGGTTGATGTTTCTGACACTCTTTTTATTATTAAGCCTCCCCTGTAGTTAGGTGCAGGCTCAACAATATTGAGCTTTCTTGTACTTGGGGATAAAGACCATATAGCCAAGGATTTCCACTCCTCACTTAAAGAAAACCCATGTAGTGCAAGTGTAACTTCTTCTTATGTATCATAGAGAGGCCTATCACATTTATTTATTATGTCAAAAGCTATGGAAGAAGCTAGATCCCATTCTAGTAGCAACAAGATACAACTAGTTCTTACCAATTCCTGACCCTCTTTTGCAGTCATCTTTTGGAATCTAGCACCTTTTTCTAGATGATGGCATCAGGTAGTTTTGGATGAAGGATTTTTTCTATAGCCAAATTTCTTATGTATTCATCTCTTTTAGCCTTATATGAAAATTCCATTAAAGCCTGATACTTTATAAATGAATCATCATATAATAATTTTTAACATGCTTCAACTTGTATATCATTTCTTCCATTGAGTTGAGTTAGATCAACTTTACTCAATATTGTTTCTAATTGATGTCTTTCCCTTACTATAGGTGTAGTGGGTGCCCTTTCTTGAATTTCTTGTTCTGACACCCAAATATCATCATCAGAGCCTTGATCATCATAGTCTACTAGAATAGTGGCTTCAATCTTTTGCTTTTTCAATGGTGGCTCCCTTAGTGCTAATTCACTAGGTGGTGGTGAATCAATGTTCGCAATTTTTGGCTCTACCGACCTTGATGGAGATGGTGGTGGTATTTGTGGCACAAGAGAAGGAGGCTTGTTCTCCTCTTGTTGAGAGGGAACAAAGGCTTCATCAACTTTCTTTGCCTTTCTCTTTCTCCTTACAAAGAATTCTATTCTTAGTTCCTAAAGGGTGTGTGATGTAGAATCTTCTCCCATATTAGGGATTTCTCCTCCACTTTGTTCTTTTTCAATTGGAGCTTTCCCTTTATATTTACCTATTACCCCTTTAGTTTTAAGGTGACCCACTATTGAATCAAAATTCCTTGCTACATGCTTCACAT
The DNA here is from genome assembly GCA_007258455.2 of Sequoia sempervirens. NCBI lineage: Eukaryota > Viridiplantae > Streptophyta > Pinopsida > Cupressales > Cupressaceae > Sequoia > Sequoia sempervirens. The sequence continues at coordinate 168,361 of VDFB02266712.1, read as the reverse complement.
TTTGTATTATATCTTCAACCTATGGGAGGACCTTGAAATCACGTTCTTTCAACTTTATTTTCCCTTATATTTTATTGAATACAATCCATCTTTCTAGTCTCTTTTCCTAGTCCAAATTTTCTGACACATTTCTTATTACATCTTTTGGATACTAGAAAATGTGGATGAATTTTTAGCTCTTGTTTCTTTCTTATAGCCAAGTCATAAAACCTTCATGGTCATATCTAACCCTCTCAACTAACCTTCACATGCAGTAGGTTTTGAGTATATCAAGGATGTTATTCCAACCTCCCTTTGTCATTACAAAATTAGAAAAATAAGTGTACGAAGGAAAAAAAGGTTGTTTTTCCTTGATTCAATAAGTGCTCATTTTCTACACTCCCCAATTGCCACATAACCTCAAGGAAACCAATTCTTTCTAGCACAAACTTTGGAAGCAAGTGAGGTGCTACCATGGAACTATATACTCTTAAGATAGTGTAATTAGGGTGTGAAATAATATCTCCCAAAATATGATCAACTCCTAGCTCAGGCCTTCTCTCCTTCGGTCTTAAGAAATCATGTAGAGCAATGGGAATTTTGGTTAAATTCACAATCAAGAATCTCTTCAGTTCATAAGAAAACAAATTATGAAAAGTCACATAATCATTTGTCCTATCATCTTTTTCTGAGATTATTATCTAACATTACATGGGCATATCCAAATTACCCTTTCTTCTTTCCCAATCAATATTGTGTCTAGAGTAAATTGCACCCTATTTCATACAAAAATGGCTCACTAACATTGTCATGGTAATTTAGGCCTTACTTTCTTAGTATTTGATCTATTTTTCTTGATTTAATGATGTAAAATGGCTTAAAAATGCACATTAAACTATAAATATTCAATTTATTGAGGTCTTGTGATAGTGTTGTGAAGTGTTGTTAAGTATTTCTACACTTTTCTAGAATCTCTTCAACATAATTCATTAGAAAATTACCTTTTTATTCATCATCACACCCTATTTTGAGGTGTTGTAAAGTCTTGTAACAAAGATTCACACTTTTCTAGGCATATTACCCTTATTTACACCTTATTATGTCTTTTAGGACCCCTTTATGTACACATAAGACTAAATTAAGTGTATTCTTGAATGTAAACCCAACACATAACATTAAATTCAAATTAAATCCCAACATCCTTTTGCAAGCCTAGGGTGGGACCCATTCACCATTGGTGGTGAATGATTCCCCCTTGGCTCCAAATTCAAAATATTTCAAAATTTCTTTTGGGTTTTATTCAAAAATCACTTGATCTCGACCCATGATGTAATATCAGGATAATAAGGCAAAAGAATGTATAAATAAGTGTTTTTCTCTCATTATTAACATCCAACTCATCTCTCTCATTTAGTTTTATGTGTTGTGGTGTGGCCTAGAGGATTCTATCTCTCTCCTTTTAGGTGAAAAATCTTAAAAGTGTAAGAGAAAGACATATAACCTTCCTCTCCCATCACACATTAATTTAGGGTAGTCATTTTTGCAATCACTTCAATTCCAAGCATCATTTGGTCTGAAAATACTTACATTTCTAAAATTTTGCATAATATTGCTGAAAGTACTTTTCAATTTTGCATATACAGTATTTCTATTCATACAAATTTTCCTAAATTTGTTAAAAGTTCTTTCTATTCATTCATATTCATTATGTGCATTCTTCAAATTTTTTATATTTTAGATAAAAATGTTTTGTATCTTTGCATATACATTGTTCATATTGCTGAAATATTGCATGAAATGGTTACATGTGCTTGTCATCCTTATTCAAACGATGTTAGTGTAGACATCCAAATTTGGACACTTAATTAATCCAAATTTATCACTTTTCATCTAAACATCCTCTTATCCTAGTTAATTAAGTAATATTACTATTATTTAATTAATACCATTAATTATGCCAAATCCCTAAGGTATTTAATTAATAATTAAATACCTTACCCTCCTTAATCCCCTTTTTATCAAATGAATTAAATAAATATTACATTTATTTAATTACTCACATGTCATTTTTATCTAATCATAATCCATCTCCTAATCTTTGCATTAAAGATGTGTCACATCCTCCAACTTTTGCAAGTTGGCTTCTAATCCTCATTAACCCCTAATTATCTTCTAATTACTGATTAGTTAAGCCTAATTAGTACCTTGGTCAACTCTCCCCATCCCATAAGGAATTTTTAATTCATTTTTATTCATCCAAGGCTCCTCTCTTCCCCATGTGAATTTTTAATTCACTTTTATTCCTCCTAGAATCCTCTTTTCCCATGCATCTTCTAGAATCTTTGACTTGTCACATCAAGTCACATGTGACAAACTCCCACCTTTTTGGAGACCCTCTCTTATCCACTAGATTCTCCCAAGCATGTGAATTTTTAATTCACATTTATTCCTCCAAGGAATCTTCTCATCTCCCAATGTACTTGGAAGGTACTTGTCCTTCCTCCACATCATGTACCTCCCTTCCACATCACCTACACATCATCTTTCCTTTATCCACTTCACATTCCACATGTCAAAATGTGAGGGCTTATGAGTCCTCAACTCACCTTACCCCTCCATCTTTGCCTTGTTGGATAAATATCAACCATTGAATTCTCTAGAGAATTCAGATTCTTCTATAAATACCCCCTCCTCTGAGACATTAAAAAGAAGACTTAGCCATTTTGCAACTAAATGCTGCCATTTTGTGCACTCATCTAGCCATCATTTTCATCTATTTGCATTTTCATCCAAGCATATAGTTAAATATTTCATTTAGCCACATCAAGAGCCATCAAAGGAGCATACAAAGAAAATCCAAATCAAGGGCCAACCAAGGAGTTTCAGTTGCAAAGGGAAGGTATAACCACTTGCAATCATTTTACACTTTTTCTCTTTGCATTAACAAATTTCTTAGGCTAATCTTAAGGTGTTTCTTTATGTTTTTCCATTACATTTTAGTTGCTTATAATAGGTAAAACATTTGGATATCATATTTAGTACCTTACCTAGTTAGACATGTTAAGAAACATTTCCTACCCCCTCCCTGTGAGAGTGTTTTTGTGAAAGAGAATACAACTTTGGCCATTCCTAATGATTATTTGTTCTTCTCCTAATATCTCTCCTATTGGAAAAGAATATATTTTGGTGATAGAAGAATCAATCAATGAAATTTTTGAGAATCCAAGTTGTTTCTCTCCTCTTACCTCTCTTATTGGAAAAAAAATTGATCAACAAGATAACTCAAACATAAATAATCATGAAAATAACATTATCCCTTTCCCTAGTGTCTCTCATAGTTATGAAGCAGATACTTTGGTTGATGAAGGTCATGAATATTTTAGTTTTCCCCCATCTCCTAAGGAAACCCTTATGGAGCAAGAAAATTCACCCATTGATCATTCTCCTACTAGCAATGAAGTTCTTCTAGAAGAACCAACCTTTGACAATCAACAATATTTGGCTTGAATTTCTTCTAACAACTCTTCTTCTAGGGAGAATATCATGATGCAAAATAATGTGAACATGGACACACATCCCTACCACACTCAATCTTCCCTAGGTGATGATAATCAAATGGCATTAGATTCTCCTTCCCTAACAAGAAATGCACATAAATACAAGATTCTTGATATCCTAACAACACAAGTGAGATCTCCTTTCACTAGTGAGATCCCTAAGTCACCTTCCATTAGTGAATCACATAAATTTTTTAGAACTATCTTGAAATTCATGATGCAATCTAACCATAACAATGTTTTTCATCCACTAAGTTGTAACTTAGTGACTCACACATCTACGGGGTCACACAACACTCCTACTTCATTACCTTTTCTCCCACATAGAGTCCCTACTATTGAGGACCTTAAAAATAATCCTGCTAATATATTTGTATGGGAACTCATTCAACTCACCTACAACCAAATTTCTATTTAATGAAATGATAGAAATAAAGAAGGAGGAGATACAATCTTACCTAGCATCACAAAGTGTAACATCCTCCCCTTCTCCCTTGCAAGTTACCCAGTTAGATATTGTCTTCCGTAGACATGAAATTCCTTCACTTACAATTCAAAATTAGAATGACCCCTTGATGATAAAGGTGATCATTAACAACACTTTAATTAGGCACACTATCATAGACAATAGATCTGACACCAATTTCTGTAGCATTGATCTGCTACACAAACTTGGCATAGACAAAAAGGTCATTCAACCTCCTAATGTTTATATTTGTGGATTTGAAAATGTTACTAGGAAACCACTAGGGATGATCACATTATCTATTGAGGTTAGACCTGTAGTGTTTCCTACCCCTATCCATATCATGCAAGAACCCCTTACATTCAACCTTATACTTGGAAGACCATGGATTCATGCTATGAAAGAAGTCCCATGTAACTTTCACAATCAAATGAAATTTGAGTACAATAACAATATATACACGGTTGATGCAAATGAACAAAGATATCAATCCCCTAATCACACCAATTCCACCTTCCCCAATCTTACTAAATCAAAACTTGAACCTCTACAGGTTGGTGCTAATTCTTTACCTACAAGAAAACTCTTTAGTGATAATTGGGGGTTGTTAGAATCTACAACTCCTTTCAAAATATTTTCCTCATGGTCCAAAGAGTAATATACAAACAATTCATTTCTAGACACAATTTTTGGTAGCACTTTTTCTTTCCCACCTTCCTTTAAGGGCAAGTGTGTAATATCACAACCTAAACAACCTTGTGTTTTATACCCTCAACATAGTTCAACATCCACAAAATCAACCTATGATAGTGATGGGGGCAATCTAACTCCCATCCCTCATAGTGAGGTGACACATAACATTACAAAGGATTTTTGTTTTCACAAAGAAACTAATATTTCTCAGAAACATACACCCCCTTTATCTCACTTGGAAGATTGTTATGCTATTGACCTCCCTCCTACACATGAAAACAATACTCACATGAAAAAATTTGACATACCATACTATTTTAAGAAAAATCTAGGGACATCCACAATATTCACTTTCATCTAATACTGTGCACACCCATATTCAACCTCTCAAGTGGTTTGGTGCTCTTTCTTGTGAAAAATCACCTCATTCTTCTACCTAATACTTACTTTAATCTAATTCGGCTCACCTTTGTCTTGCACTAAGTGGGGGAAAGGGGTTGGTTAGTCTTTTCCTCATATGTCATATGTTGTTGTCTCTTTTGACTCATTGTTAACCTTTCATGAACATATATGAGCAAGCTTGGAATGCGGACGACATGTCTTAAGATTGACTCACATGTGACATACTACCTCCTTCATGATGCAACCTATTCAAAAACATATGACTTGGCATAGTGGCTTTTTGACTTTGGCTCTCATGTGCTCTCTTTTTGTTTGCATTTTTATCTTTTCTACTTTAAAGTAATTGCTCACATAATGGTGTGTAGCAATTCCTTTAAAGTGGGGTCACACATTGGAATCATTTCATTTTCATTCTCGGTTCTTAGTGTAGCCTTGTTATTTCATACGATGTGTTTGTCACTTTGTGGATGGCATTGGGTGTGATATCCTTCATAAGTGTGATCTATCTTAGCATACTACATTCAAATTAGTGGCCTAATGTGACACACTACATCCCCTAAGATGGGAATCTATTATTCTTTGATTAGTCCTCTCTTGGAGACATTAGACACAATGTTCCCTAAGTGATAGACCTTGCATGATCTTAAGAAGACTCCTTTGAACATTCTCCTTTTTCCTTTTTGCACTTTTTACATGTTTTCCTTTTTACCACCTTGCATAATGTAGCTTGCATGAATGTGGTACTATCCTATCCAACCATTTTCTTTGTGGTGCCTTATTAAAGTTATCAGGAGGCATACATTTGGTATGGCTGAGTGGGAAGCGCACTTAGCGACATGACTTTTACCCATAGCCACTTTTGTGTTTGTGAGTGCACACGAACTAGTGTATGTTGCTCTCTTTTGGGTCTTCTCACGCCATGAACAACTAGAGGTTTTGTGGCCCTATAGAGAGTATGCATCTTTCTTTTTTGAACAAACAACCTAGATCTGATCTACAACTAGCTAGAAAAATGATCGAAACTTGATCTGACTTCTTCCTTTTTCCTCTTTTCTCTTCTTCATGTGAATTCCTTTCTTCTTATGTTTAGTTAGCCATGGGATCTTCATCCTAGGGGCTTGATCATCCTTCTTAATTGTTGTCATTCCATCTTGCTAATGATGATTGCATTTGGAATTCTTTCTCAACATTCATTGTCACTTTAGTGTGAGTCTGAAGCAAGTTCTTCCTCTCACTAAAGTGGGGGCCAAATGTTCCATACAAAAATGGCTCACTGACATTTTCATGGTAATTTAGGCCCCACTTTCTTAGTATTTGATCTATTTTTCTTGATTTAATGATGTAATATGGCTTTAAAATGCACATTAAACTATACATATTAAATTTATTAAGGTTTTGTGATAGTATTGTGAAGTTTTTTAAAGCATTTCTACACTTTTCTAGACTCTATTGAACATAATTCATCATCAAATTACCTTTTTATTCATCATGAAGTCCTATTTTGAGGTGTTGTAAAGTATTGTAACAAAGATTCACACTTTTCTAGGCATATTTCCCTTATTTACACCTTTCTTATGTCTTTTAGGACTCCTTTATGTACCCATAAGACTTAATTAAGTGTATTCTTGAATGTAAACCTGACACATAACATTAAATGCAAATTAAATCCCAACATCCTTTTGCAAGCCTAGGGTGGGACCCATTCACCATTGGTGGTGAATGATTCCCCCTTGGCTCCAAATTCAAAATATTTCAAAATTTCTTTTGGTTTTTATTCAAAAATCACTTGATCTCGACCCATGATGTAATATCAGGATAATAAGGCAAAATAATGTATAAATAAGTGTTTTTCTCTCATTATTAACATCCAACTCATCTCAAATCATTCAAGCATTCATTCATCATTGCATTCAAGAATTTCACATCCTTTTATCAAGCATTCATCAAGTACTTTGAAGCTGCCACTGCATCATCTTTAGATTTATTCAATAAGGGTTTGGTAAGTTGATAGCATTTACATGTTATTCATATATCATTCACTTTCATTTCATCATTTCATTAAGGGTTTGATTACCAAAGTGGGGTTTGGCCAAGGAAAACCCCTATTTGCTAACCCTCAACCATTCTTCCCACTTGCATGTGTGTTTGTAGACTTTTGTATGTATATTTAACAAGCATGTAGGTTACTAAAGGTTGATTAACAATTCAACTAGATGTTCCAAGTAAAATCAATCATATTCTAAGCTTGAAGAAGGTACTTTGTTCGCTTTCTATAGAATTGACTTTAGAGACCCAACAAGCAGAAATTTCCATATCTAGTGTTTTAGAGTTGTCTCCTACTTTCTCAGAATTTTGAGAGAGGACTGATTCACAACCCATGGTGAATGAATCCCACCTTAGGACTGAAATTTTTAATTTTTCCATATTTTGGATCACGATAGTTAGAAACTTGCTCTCGACAGTTTTTTACCAAGAGGAGGACTAATTTTCCACCCTAGGTGAATGAGTCCCACTATGAAATTTTAGTAATTCTAGTAAGCATTCACAACATTCCAAATTCATCAAACATTTCTCAGGTGCACTTTGTTTGATCCTATTTCTTATGTTCTACATAATTTCTTCATTTAGTTCATTGTTTTCATACTACACTGTGTTTTCAAACATAACATTTTGCATTCATAATTAGTTTCTTGCATCATTTACAACATTCCATTTAACTTAGTTGATTTATATTTTAGTGAGGCCTTCAATTTTATGTCTTGTGGTGTGGCCTAGAGGATTCTATTTCTCTCCTTTTAGGTGAAAGATCTTAAAAGTGTAAGAGAAGGACATAGAACCTTCCTATCCCATCACACATTATCAAATTGTTGGTTCACACCCTTGTACAAATAAATGTGCATCAACAATGAGTACCAGCTGAATCTCATTCCCAATTCACCTTTCTTCAACCTTATCAATCCTTCATGCATTCTTTTTGAAAGAAACCTCGCATAATCTTATACTGCACAATATTAGGGGTGTTGGATATGAGAAGCCATATACATCCATGCCATTGGTATTTCAGGAGCAGGATCATAACTAATTATTTGGAAAATGGAATAGAAAGTCCTTTTGAAGTAAGAAACAAAATATTTAATAAGGAAAGGTTCTTTATCACATTGCTCTATTACAATCTTTCGTCATCTAATTTTTGTTTGAAATATCAGCAAGAAGTGGAATCAAAATGCAATATTGGTTTTATCATACTCTTACTTAAGAGTATCTTCATTTATCTTATTCATTTCATCACTCCATTTAGTGATATTGAATTCAAGACCCAATTCCTGCTTAGTGATTTTGACCATTTCCTTCCCATCATATGTTCTGATAGTCCTCGTGACTGGGTCACAATTAGCAGCTATTACTTTAAGCAAGTCAACATCCATATAGAAATTTGGAACAATCAAGTTTTCTAGGTCATAGTTCCAAGGGTTTCCTACTAGGATGCCCATATTTCTATTCTTGAACCAGCTATATAATAGTTTGCATCAAGTATAGTAAGGAAATTTGGCATCCCTGATAAAGCAATTCCTGTCAGATAGACCCTCTACTAATTGAGAACCTTTGGAAATCAATTGGCCTTTATGTTTGTCACTGGTTGAGGGTGGTAACTAATCCATGAGGTCTTTATCTAAAGGTGTTTCGGGAGTAGACACCTCCCCTTTAGATGAAGACACTTTTAGTTTAGGATCCATAACACAAGAAGTACTACAAGGCAGGTTTTCTGGTTTATCTAAACAAGGCTTAGGACTTTTGTGAGGGTTTGACATGAAATATGTAAATGCATAATTAAAAAATTCTTCTTTATGAACATCAAACCTTTAAAATGTTGAACCAAGAAAACCCTAACAGACTCAAGCTTGAGAAACCACAAATTATCAATAATTCTAGGAGGGAAATAATTCACTTACTAGTTTCCTTTGTAGGTTGACAACCCTGGTTCCGACATCAAAAAATGTTGATAGACCACAACATGAGCTCCTTGAGTGTGTCAAGTATAATTTTTAATGCTGAATTATGCCTTTAAGACAAATAATAATAATTATGCAACTCCTTTTTTTCGTAGCCCAATGTCCTTTCAGTTATTAAAGCTTGCTTATGTGAACTAGAATGACTCAATTGCCCTCAACTGAGTTTTAAATGCCATTCATTGATCTTTTTGGAGAGTTAATTGATTCACGATTCAGATTTGACCAGCTTAACATGAAAGATCTGACTGTACTTAGCCGCAATACTTACCAAATGATAGGAGGCCACATGGAACCACCTTTTTGTAGTATGCGGGCTCCACCATCTCTTTGTTGCTATAGCCCTGATCCATGTGTCCTTTTCCCCTCACCCACATGAGTCATAACTTGTGTGCAAATTTCATCAATGATGAGATAGGGAAAGGCTAAGATTAGATCTCTCAGCTTCTTCATACACACTTCTTAGTTACTAGCAACTTTATCCTTCATACAACATCCACGACCCAGATTAAAAGATCTTTAAGCATGTGCAATATATCGACATTAGTAACGCACACTTTATTTTCCACACCCTGTGTTAAGATATTTAATTAAATATTTTCCTACACGCTAATGCTTCCATGTCCTTTGGATCATTGCACATGGAAAATGTATGTTTCCCCGTTGGGAATCTAGTAGGATAGGTGAGACCCACACAGGATAGCGAGGAGCAGTTAAGATTAATCCACGTCACCCATTGTCGATCATTGATTCATTTGAAAAATCAACAATGGTAACCATTGGGCCCATCGTCAGCAAATACAAGTGGAAACCGCCCACCAGCCTATGTGATTATTTTAATAAGCAAGAAAAGCAAACGGGGGTCATGCAAGGAATGGTCAAGATGCGGCCACCTCATTGATCTCTCAGCGTTGTTCTTCTTCAACAAATAGTTGCATGCCTTACAACATTGTCGGGCCCACCAATAGTTCAAGACACATGGCCTTCACACATGAGCCTTTGTAAATAAAATAATAAGAAACAAAATGGAACGGGCTCGCAGCAAGCAGTGAAGATTGTTTGCATCAATCGAATGACAGTTAGGGGTCCTTAAATCTGGACATGTCAAAAAAATTTAATGTTTAAAAAGGACCCGACTAGGTCGACGAGACCACACCCACGACATAAAAGAATTAAGGCTTTACAGTGGGAAAAATTTAGCTCAACTTAAGAAAAAATAAAACAACCCAATATATGTCAACCAGTAAAATAAGACTAGAGGTTGAGTTAATGGGTTTCAATGGCATAAGTTGTGATTTAAAGGATTGAGAATCGACACAAGTGGTCAACATAGAATTAAAACCTTAGGAAGGATACAAATCCAAAGGGTTTTTCAAATAAGACTTAAGTACACTAAAACCCTTATACAATGACAAAAGAAAAAACCCACAATCCATAGAACTTAGCAATATTTTGGAGATAGAACATGGAAAATTTTAGGGGTTCCATCGTAATGGAAGCATTACAAAGGATACAAGCCACCAAGAATGGAGCTTATTTGCACAATACACATTATATGGAGCTTATTGATAAATTAGCAGTAATTATTTAAGAATTGCATGTAAACAAAACCCATTCCTACAACATTCAAGCATACAATTTACACAATACTTATGGTAACATCATTCAAGAATGTCAGTAGTAATATAATATTTCCTTTAATCAAAAAGTCATAAGGCTATACAATGATATATGTTGCTAAAAGTATATACAATATATCCAAAAAATCCATACATGCTTACAAAAAAAGAGCCATATGGACATAAAATTTCACATATATATCGATATTATAGAATATATGTTTGAAAATGCCATAGTCATACAACAAACGACCCTAATACATGTATATTCATTTCCCTCTAGGGGAAGGAAAAAGATCTTGTGCTGCCTTTGATAGTAAGCTAGATGGAGTGACTGGTGGTTCTCTTGTCTTTTGAACACTCTCACTAGTCCTCCTCACTTCACTCCTTTGGAGCTGCTACTGATACAATAAAAATTATAGATGTTAATACATAGAAATTGAATTGTGGAATGGCAGATAAAAAAATACAGTCACTACCGCATATAAATATTCATCTTGCACATTTACAACATTACCACATACAAAATCTAGAGTGATAACCACTTATAGAAACCATCAAGATAGAAATTAAACTACATACAAGTATCATGCAAATTTTCAATAATAGACCAAAAAGGAGAAAATATAATGTCAAATCGACTAATATGTTGCATACCTCTCTCAAAGGATAAAAATTGGCTATTGTTGGAACAACTCCATGGTCCATCATGCCACCAACATTTCTAGGGTTGTCTAATGCCAACATCTAAAAATGAAACAATATATCTAATAGTCATATAAACAAGTTCAGGTAGTCCTTTTATAACTGTCATAAATGAGTAGAAAATGGAGATAAAAAGAACAACAATATGACTATCATAGATGAGCATAAATTTAAAATTTAAAAGTGTAACAACTTCATAGATAAAAATGCAAAAAAATCATGCATCATGAGTGCAACAACTTTTGAAGGAAGCTAGTAAAAAATGGTGATACTAATAAGAAAATTCAATACAAGGTATAGGTCAATGATAGTTGAAAGAACTTGAAACACAATGTTCAGAAAATTTTGGGAAGTGATGGAAGTCTATGCAATTGTACAATCCCTATTGGTGTTAGTGACCTTGCATTAAAGAGTAAATGGTTGGCCTTAGTTGAGACTATAGTATAGAGATTATAGATCACATAATGGTGAAAGTACTAATTCCACTAAGATAGTCAAAAATCTTGCAAATTCCAAAGTTAAGTGCTCATTGAGATTCAAATTGCATATGTTGATGAAGCAATGTTAATGAGGGCATGCTTACAACATAGTGATAATGCCACAATGAAGTTCACATGAATGAAGTGAGGATTACTATGTTACTAGCAACTTTCAAAGGTATAATGGAACATATGATGAAATAGGACATGTCTAGGGTTTTACTATAGCATGTAAAGTTGGTTGTTGAGGTTTGCAATAGTAATGGGGAAGAAAAATTTGGTCAATAATGAGTGGAAAGAAATATTTCTTTTAATGGTACATGTGTATAGGATAAAATTTGGATGAAGGTTCTATAGCATAGAAGGCATAAAGAGATAAGACCAAGAGGGGATAATGGAACATATGGTGAAATAATAGAGGGTACAATGGGATGGGAGTTGAATGTGATAATGGAACATAGAATGGACTAGTAGAGATTAGTGGGATGGTCCAAGAGGGGATCGTAGAACGTAGGGTGAACTATTAGAGGTTAATGGGATGGGTTTAGGAGGGAATAAAGGATCATAGGGTGAATTAGGGGAAGATAATGGGACAAGATCAAGAGGGGATAATGGAGCATATGGTGAAATAAGAGAGGGTAATGTGATGGGAATAGAAGAGGTTAATGGAACATAGGATGGACTAGAATAGATTAATGGGATGGGCTAGGATGGGATAAAAAAATATAGCATAAACTATTAGAGGTTAATAGGATGGGATCAGTAGGGAATAAACAAACATCGGGTGAATTAGGGAAAGATAATGGGACAAGACCAAGAGAGGATAATGGAACATACAGTGAAATAAGAGAGGGTAATGGAACGTGAATAGAAGGGATTAATGGAATGTAGGATGGGATAGGATAGGATGTGATAAAAAAATATAGGTTGAACAATTAGAGGTTAATAGGATGGGATTAGTAGGGTATAATGGAACATAGGGTGAATTAGGAGGTGTTTATGGTTTGAATATAATACATGATGTGGGAACTTGAATTTTCTATAGTAATAATCGAGAAGAGTTATAGGATGAAATGTGCATAAAGATGGTATATCATAGAATGGATAAATGAAAATAGGGTGGAACATAGGGTGAAATAATAAATGGTACAATAAGATGGGAGTAGAAGGGAATAATGAAACATAGTATGGACTAGTAGATATTAGTGGAATGGGATAGGAGGGGATCATGGAAAATAGGGTGAACTATTAAATGCTAACAAGATGGGATTAGGGAGGAATAAAGGAAAAAAAAATGAAATAGGAGAAGATAATGTAACATGATCAAGAGGAGAAGATGGAATATAGAATGGAATTGGAGAGATTAATTGGATGAGATAGGATGGGATAGAAAAATATTTTTAAGGTGAACTGTACTAGAGGTTAATAGGAAGTAATTAGGAGGGAATATTAGACCATAAATAGAATTAGGTGGTGTCTAATGTTTGAATATACGACATGAAGTGAAAACTTGAGGTGTGTAATAATAATGTATAAGATATTTGGTCAATAATGAGTAGAAGGAAAGGTTTCTTATAATGATATGTGTATAAGATGAAATGTGGAGGAAGGTGGTATAACATATAAGGTGTTAAAGAGTGGGATATGTTATACAAAATGGTTAAAATATGCATGATGATAGGAATGGAAGAATGAGATGGACATTCAATGGTAAATATAATTAGGATCTCACAAGAACAACCAATGCTTGTGTTTTTCATCATTTTTTTAGATTTGTATACACAAACTTTGAAAACTAGCTAACATTGTCTTACAACACCATTAATGAATAAAGGTTACCTAAGTGAATGTTGTTTGAGGACATGAATAGAGAGGTGTGGAGCTCGAAGGGCCACCAGGACACTATTTGACATCCAAAGCATGTTATGAGACAAACATTCAAATATAACATTCAACTATTCAAATGCAATAATAGGGTATGTGCAGGATCATGATGGGCCAAAAAGTGGCAATATCATGGGTATGTGGCTGAAGAGTATTTTTTTACCCAAAATTGATGAAATGAAAAGGATTTTTAAAGGGGAATCTCAAATTTTCACCGATATAAATTATGCTTTACTTTGAATTTAATAAGTAATTATTATTCATTTTCTATTCAAATTACAACTAAAGTCTTGATTGATAGGTTGATTGAAAAACATATATAGCTTTCAAACAATATCACATTTTTTGAATCCAAAAAATGTGTCACATTCTATTCTTTAGATACTGTAGGATTAAAAAATAAAAAATGAATTTCATGAAATTTTGACTAAGTTAAGGTGGTCAAACATATGAGTTTTTATATTCTTAAAAAGTTGTAATAAAAAATTCATAATTAATTATTTACTTGGAAAAAAATTACAAAAAAATATGCATCACATTGGGGCACGAGTCCTTTACTTATATATAAAATCTTATAAAAAAATATTATCATTTTATTGTGGTTAGGGTGGTTAGACAGACACCTACTTCTTATTTTTTCCCTGAAATTTAAGTACCACTACATTGAAATTTCAAATTGTCACCAAATAGATTAATTTTTTTTAAACAAACCTAGTAGTTTAGAAACTACATTCAACTTTCTATAGATTCTATTCTTACATATTTTTTAAATAATATAGAAAACTTATTCAAATTTTTACGTCAAGTTTCCTAACTCTGATTTTTCTAATTTTGTTGCCACTCAAGGGCTTGTTTTTTCCATGATGATCCTACACATACCCAATAATATATTTAATACTAATTGCATACATGTGGACTCAATGTGGAGAACAAATAAGGGTATACAGGAATGGACCACATCTCATGAACACTCTGACCCTAAAATTTAATCATATTGATTCTAGTAATTTAGTTATTCTTAAATTTTAAAATATAATTTACTAAAAAAATTAAATGAACTTGTTTAAATAATTTCACCTAAGTATTAGTGTTGAATGTATTATACAACAATTCATCTATCATAGCCATCGCCTCTACAATTGATGTAGGTTGTGTAGCTGCATCTGAAGCACTCTAATAATCATGCGTGCAAACAACACCACAAGCACCACAATGGTGGGATGGAGCTTGGGGCCTACACATCTCCTCCACATCAGGCTCTACTAAAGGCCTTTCACACTATATAATGCCCTAGGTGAGTGAGCTAATCGACTCCAGTGTGTCCACCTCTACACTATCCTTAACAATGGAAGGAATGGTGACATCCCCCACCATGGGATTGGCAAAGGGTCTTGGTGCCAACTGTAGATTATATCGTGCACCTGGTATATCATGTGTGAAGCCCCCATCTCTACCCTAAAAGTATAAGATGTCAAAATAATTTGACATCTTATTGAGGAAAAACTCACAATAGAGTTTCCTCAAAAATTATGGTGGTACCTCATGGTTATTGTATGGAACTTGGTCAAATACCATCCACCACAGCTCCCAAAATTTATTTTTTAATTAATTCATGGTGGCACCAATGGATGGGGAACCTCTTGCATGCATGAGATAATTTTTTGTTGGTTCTTGGGTCTGTAAATAGGGCACACAAGTTAGCTTTGATAATTTTTTGTTTTTTCACATCTGCATATGACAAACCACTAGCATAAAATTGTCTCAACTCATTCCTCTTATTTGACCAAAAACTTATTTTCTTGCTTATTTCCCCTACATGAGATATAATTGACTTCAAGGATTCAACAATCCCTCTCCTATAATGGTGGGTTTGAGCATGCTCAGTTAATCTTTCAATTAATTGTTCAATGTTTCTTTTATTGTTTACAATTTGATTTAGGATATTTTATTGTGTTCCTTGAGAATGCTATGAATTGATGGAGGGGTTTGAGTTTGTTCTTGTGCAAGAGGTTCTTTGTGAGGGAGTGATTGTGAATTCTCAATGTTTGGAGGTGGAGATTCAGTCCCTAAGAATTAGAAAAAAAAATTATTAAAAAATCCTATTTCAATCTACATTCTTAATCAAGTTAGAAATAAAAAAAATAGAAATACATACCTCTTTGATGTGTTGGCAGCATCCTCGTGAAGAATTGCAAGCTAAAAGTGCAAAAAATAGAAGAGATTTGGCAGGCATGATTTGCTGAGATGAAAAACTCCAAGACAAGCCATAGGTTCAACAGAAATGAATATAGGAATGGATTTTTTTTCTTTTTATTTACCTTTTCCATTAGGTGAGTGTCAAATTTGGCACAAAACAAATGGTCTTTTATAGCATTTTTTCAATTTGGCATCAAAATTGTGTCACATATCCATGCACTTACCCAGTCAACGGAGTTAAATTTTTGTTGCTATTTGAACTATTAATATGGTAGAGATGGTGTTTCCTTAGATACCTTAAAGCTTATTGATTATACAAACAGTTTTAGTAGTCTCTTTTTTTTTTTAATTGAGGGTATGCAAGCATTATTCTCTAGGCTATGATTTATAATCTTCCATAAAGGAAACAAATAAATATGAATTCATGCTTATACAAGTCATAATTAAATCTTTTGTAAATTTTTCCTACACTACAATTTAATTTGTGGTTTGGTAGCTCTCTTTTTCATTATATTTATCTTTAGTGGTTTTAATTCTCCTCTGTGAAACCCTCAGTTCCTTATCTATTCATTTTTTAATTAATGTTGGTTCAAAAATTCAATGAAGTTAGGTAATGATAAGTGAAGGTAAAACTTTCTACAAATTAATTTTTCTTCTAAGAATAGACAATACGAGCAGCATAAGAGGGAAGCAAATTTTTGTGCAACATTTGGTGTAAGAATTATGCAATTATTAAAGATGTCAATAAAATACCAACTTTAAATACTGTCCAACCCCTATTATTTCCTTTTGAACCATAGGCAACTTCCAAGAATAATGGAGGTAAATAATCAAATAACACAAAGATTTACTAGTTTAACAGGCAAGAATAAAACCTGCGAGGGCATCTTGTGAGGTCCACCCGTATGCTACATCTAGTACTTGGATTATTTTGAGTTTGGTTATTGTCTATGCCTATTGATACCATTGATGATAGGATATTTAAACATTTAATTCCATATGATGATTGGATTTTGATTTTGCTACATGCTTAGTAATCTAACTATGATGATTGATCTAATTTTATGTTGGTTATTGAGTTTGTTTAATTTGATTATTGAATCTTAATTATGAATTAATGAAAAAAATATTGTGAAAAAATCATGCTGCAATTAGATGAGTATGAAAATTAAGGTTAATGAAAATGGGATAAGATGAGTGGCTAATTATTTTTCAATTATGTTATAGGATCTTTATTCTATAAAAATTATGAAACTTGTGTGAATGCAATTGTGATTCAAATGGTTTGATTATTATATGAATATAATTTACTTGGATGGATTAACATGTGCATCAAGTGTGTAGGTACATTTTCCATGGCCAATGGAAATTGGAAGCAATCCTTGGGAAGCCTGAGTAAATTAACCAGTGAAACCGAGCTAAAGTCCATATGGAGGGACTATAGTTACATCATGTAATTTATTTTATTCGTGACATTATTTGTGAATGTTTGTAAATTTATTTTTATTGCCATGTTAGTCGATCTAGGAGGTGAGTTGTCCATCCAAGTGGACAAACTCGGATTTAAACTTTTAGACACTTTTTGGGGATTGGAAAGTGATATTTTTTAAGTGTTTATATGGGTTTGAGGCCCCTAGGGAAGGTGCCTATGGGTTAGGTACCTTTTTAGCTCAAAATATTGGGTCAATCTAAAGATTGGGCACTCTTTTTGAGGCCTTAAAGAGGTTTGACGAAAATAAGGTTTTGGGAAGTGGGATGGGGACTAGTCTCTTTCCATCCCCACTTCTCCAAGTTACCTTGAAAGGCTCCCAAGTTCTCACACATGTGTGAAAAAAAAGGGTGAGTGTGCCTGGGAGAGTCAATGGGAGGTTGACAAATGTCAGCTCCCTATTCAAAGGAATTCAAAATTGAGTTCCTATAAAACAAACTCAAAATGAGGGTTATGGGATTCTTTTTTTGCATTCTTTATTTTGGTTGAATTTTGGGGTTTGAGGAGTTTGAAGAAAAATCTTGGAAGAAGAGGAGTTACAGTGTGGATCCTCAACCCATCCTTCCCCAAGCTTGTTTTTGAGGTAAATTCACCACTCTTTGTGTTTCTCTATGTTTTTATTTGAAAGATTACATGTGTATGTAAAAATGTGCTTGGTATTTTATCTCTTGTGTTTTGTGTGAATGCTTATTTCAAAATGCTTGCTTTTGGTTCTTGTTTTCTTGTATTGTTGAATGTGGTTTGTGTGATGGGAAAAAGGGTTGTATAGGGATAGGCTCACCCAAAATATGGGAATAGCATCCCTCTTTGGGGATGGTATGGAGTAGGAACCTCTATGGGGAAGTTTAATCCCTCCTTAAGAGGAGAGGCTCAAAAAGGGTATGAGTACCCATATGTAACTATGAAATGGTAGAAATGGTTTTGGTGGTATGGGTTTTGGAGAAAGAGAAGATATTAAAGAATGGTTGCATTTGAAATGATGGGAGTATGATATTGAATTGTTCTTATTGCTATTATTATAAATCCCCATATGGAGTGTGTAGTCCACCCTGTTAGCTCTCAAAAACGCAAGTTTTAACCACAAAAGGTTGCCAAGATTTTACAACATTTCAGGGTAATATAACAAGGTTTGAAACAATTAAACCTTCTACTCTTTAGATGCTAAAAAACCAAGGCAGGTGTACCTCTCTGAATAATGCAGACTTAACTTGCAATCAATCCTCTTACAACACTTGTTCACAATGGCAAATGGGAGTGAACAGATGAAATCCAACTTGAAAACAATAATAATATTCTAATATGAATCCTAAAATAAGTGCTCAATTAATAGATGTAATGAAAACTAAAAGAGTTCAAATGGTGAAGTGCAGAGACTAGTGCCTTGTTGGGTATGTGGAGTCAAATAAGATCAAGATAAGCAACACTTTCTGGAGAAAACTCAAACTATCTGGCATATATTTTGTTTACAACTTGTATAAACATGCAAAATTGTGACTACTAAGTTCTACTTCAATATTCCAAGATGAGTTTCTCTAATTATTGTGATCAATAAAATGATTTAATCTTTGCTTACAAGAACCAGTTGATTGATCACACAAATACAACAAATGTGTATCGATAAATCAAACATAAACTTGTTATGTTAATTTAAACAACCAAAAAAAACAATCATGGAGACAACTCAGCAGTATTTTTCATTTTTAATTCAACAAATAATTGATACCATAGAAATGTAGCAACATCAACTGAATCTCATAAGTACCTCCATTATGAAATCATGCAATAATAGCCTGTGGTCTGATAATTTTACTCTACTGTATCTACTTGGAGTATTCAAAATCTAAATTTTGGTCCCAATTAACAACTACAACATGCTTATTTATACACCAGCATGAGAAAAATATCGAAATAAAATATTATGTTGGCCCTCCACAAGATTCAGGCTCAATCCAAGTTGGCTAGCAACGGTCTCCAAGAATTCAACATTTCAGCCACAAGATTTTGAAATTCTATTTTTACTAGTAGAACAGTCGGCTAGACACAACATATCATCCTGCTGAAGGCAATTCAAATGCTTCATCCACGCGCTCCGTATTTTGTGTTCACCGTGACCACCTGCTTGCTATATCGAAGACAAGAAGAATCACTTTTGTGTCGCTATAGCCTCAGGCCGTCGGTGAGATGTCATATAGAGTTCATCGGGTCACACCGAAAGTTCTTCACCAATCGCAGGTTGCCATAACACCTCGCATGTTACATCGAAGCCAAAGGATACACTTCTGATTCTTTAAGTTTTGCTGTGACCACACAACATTGGTGAGACTCAATAGCGAACTAACAGAGTTCTGCCAAAAGCCCCGAGCCACAATGTATCGCCAAGACACCAATGCACCCATACCGACAGAAAAGCTTTGTCCAATGTATGACACTGTAGCCTATCACACTCGGGGAGACATTACATAGAGTACATAATGTTTCACCGAAACACCCCGAGCACATACCAATTTTCCAAGACAACCCAGAACTCCTGCGGAAGATCCTTCATTGTATTCCATCGGTGAGACCGAAGGTCACTCGCCAAGACCCTACGGAAAAGAAGCCAAGACTAGTCGAAGATAATCCATAATGCGCTTGTCGTTGAGACATGCTAATTCGGTAAGATGCTAGCCCGACCATTTGACTCCTACCGATGAATCGTCTCACACACACAAGTCAGGGAGACAAACAAAACTTGGTGAGACCCTATCCCAAAAGCCATAAGATATGCCGATAGCTGCCAATAGACAAATGCCAGTCACCACAATAGAGAACATGTCATGCCGAAAACCACTTGTAGGAAAAATCCATTCGTTGTGATAGATAATAAGTCCTGCCGATAGGCAACACAAACTTATTACAAACAGAAAAAGCACAAGGGGTCAGGGAGACAAGAATGAACCTATGCCGATATGGACCCAAACATGAAAAATGCACAACACGATCGATTCAATGGGACAATATGGAAAACTAAAGATGAAAAATGCATACGATCGAACCAAATTAGGGAATTATGAATGAGAACCTATGTAAAAACACCAGATTTTAACAGTCCCAACACACCCTCCATCCCCCACTTTGGATTTTTTATGGAATCCTAAAGTTATGTGAAAA
The DNA here is from genome assembly GCA_007258455.2 of Sequoia sempervirens. Taxonomy (NCBI): domain Eukaryota; kingdom Viridiplantae; phylum Streptophyta; class Pinopsida; order Cupressales; family Cupressaceae; genus Sequoia; species Sequoia sempervirens. The sequence continues at coordinate 147,735 of VDFB02266712.1, read as the reverse complement.
TCCCTTTGGTGGGTGTGAAAGTAATCTTATGTGTATCATGTGTGTGTAAATATTGTTTTGTTTGGGTTTGTTTGTATCTAGTTCTTTCGATTGCCTCCTAGCTTAGGGGTGGTTGGTTTTCCATCCAAAAGTTGGGAGGTGAGCACTACCTTGGCTATGGAAAAGTATTGTGTTCCTTGTGTAGGTTGGAAGATTTGGGATACATGCAGATTTTGAAAAGATCATATATTTGTTGTGCCTTTGCAAATTTAATGAAAATATTTTAGTTGTCATTAAATTTTCTTGATGAACCATTGGAGATGTAATGTAAAATTTGTGTATGAAATGTTATATAACTAGTATGTGGTACTCTTATTCCTCCTATTTTCAAATGGAAATCTTGGTATAATGTTTCACCCTTTTTACGAAATTCAAAAGAAGGAAATATGTGAATATAGGTACTATAATTATTTTGGGGGTTTCATTGTTCAGTGGGTGGAAAGCCCATGTCAAATTTGTATCATGTTATACATCTATATTACTATGTTGCAAATGACCTCCTACATTCTTTTGACAATAAGAAGGGAAGATTTGCTTTGTTGCATAGAAGAAAGAAATGTATATTTGTCTTTTTTTTTGAGATAATAACTGTTATTCTACTTTGGAAATAATATAAAATGGAAAACTCTTACATTTATAGCTTTGCAAAATATAATATGTTTCTTGTAAAACCTACATGTAATGTGTTAAGAGAAATATTGAAATAAAAATACAAACAATAAATTATTGAAATCTCATGTAATAGGAATACAACTAGTAAATTATTTTAGAATAAGTCTAGGTGTAATTTTGTTAAAAATGTATTGCCATCTATAAAATTGCATTTCCTATCCTAAGATGGTAGCTCTCTGATATGTGAGGAATAGAGTTAGATAAATAATATCCATTCCTGAAAGAGTAGGAATAGAGAGGCATTTAGAATGGTAGTTTCCTTTAAGAAATTTTTATTTCTATATAGTATTTTCATTTCAATAGCTACAGGAGTGAATCTTGGAAGGAAACAAGGAAAATAAAATAAAATCAGAAGCATTGTTTAATACCAGTCCATGGCTTAACTAGGGTCTATATGTGCCTTTCACATAGTTTCTTTGTTCAGTTAGCACTTAGTCGCAAAGGAATAATGTGTAGTTGGGGACACATACAAGTAGTAATGGTTGTATTGACCACACTATGTAGAAGATAATAGCTTGTCAGTAAACAACATTTACCCATGTACATTGTTTGAGCCTCAAATTAACTAGTAATATAGAATAAATAAAATTCTAGGTATTCAAATCTATGATTGAGGGAGGCATGATCCCTGAGGCCAGGAAATTTCATGCTACAGAGGCTATAAATAATGAAATAACTATATACAGGCATACCCATAAACCACTACAAAGAAATAAGGGAAACATAATAATTTCACAAGTCCCAGAAGAGCGAGCTTGTATGCCTATGAGAAATAAGTATGTAGCAAATTAAATCTCATGCCTAGGTTCTTGCTTTTTTCCCTTTGATCTATTCAAAAGAAAGTATGTGGAACAAAAAAAAAAAAGAAATAGCTTATTCACAACTATGACTATGAGTGTATCTATAGACCATAATGGCGCCCCTGTTGTTGTTTAAAGTAGAAAATTATATATATATATATATATATATATATATATATATATATATATATATATATATATATATATATATATATATATATATATATGGGTATGTGGAGGAACATATGATAAAAAGATATATTTGTAGGGTATGTGGCTAACGATTTTTTTTTTTACCCAAAATTGATCATGAAATGAAATGGGTTTTTAAAGGAGATTCTCCTTTCCGACAGTATAAATTATGCTTTACTTGAATTTAATTAATAATTATTATTCATTTTCTATTTGAATTATGACTAAAGCTCCCAATTCCATAGTCGATTGAAAACATATATTCTTTCAATATATCACATTTTTGGAATCCAAAATATGTATCACATTCTATGCTTCATATACTATAGGATTAAATAAAAGAAAAAATGAATTTCATGAAGTTTTGACCAAGTTAAGGTGATTACATACTAGTTTTTATATTTTTTCAATGTTGTAATAAAAAATTCATAACTAATTATTTACTTGGAAAAATTGCAAAAAAATGCATCACATCTGGACATGAGTCCTCTACTTATGTCTAAATATTATTAAAAAATATTATCATTTTATTGTGGTTAGGTGGTCAGAAAACACCTATTTCTTTATTTTTCCTAAATTTAAGTACCATCGCATTGAAATTTCAAATTTTCACTAAATAGATTTGAAAAACCTAGTAGTTTAAAAACTACATTCAATTTGATACAGATTCTATTCTTACATATTTTTGAAATAATATAGATAACTTACTGAAATTTTAATGTCAAGTTTCCTAACTCTAATTTTTCTAAATTTTTAGCCACTTAAGGGCCTGTTTTTTCCACGATGATCATGCACATACCCATATATAATAAAAAAATGAAGAATAACTAAACACTAAGGTGTGAGTGAACTCAACATAAATAAAAGAGAGGAGGAATACAATGTTGTAAAATGAAAATAATAGCATATGGAGCAAGGAGGCAGGAAGGGTGATCCAAAGTGGAGATCGGTAGGTGTGGTGTGTAATGCCCGTCATGCAAACCCCAGAGAACAACCATTGCAATTTTTTTTTTGATTAAATAACACCAAGTAAACATGCAACTAACATTAAATCATATTCTCATTGCACATTAACATTATCATGTCTAGTTCTTTGGGGCATGCGAGGTCACATCACATAACATCTATTAACAAAAGAAAAAGATAATACTAAACAACTTATCCAATAACATTACAATAACCATTTATAAAAGTACATCCATGAACCAAGAGTGAAAGTATTATTACATCACATATTACAATCATAAGGAATCTCTTACAATAATGTGTACAAAGGTTCCTAAATAATACATCATCGTTTAACCATTACATTACATGATCTTGATAAATGAATTACAATAAATCTCCCATACATGTGGGATAATACATAGTACAGTAACATCTAAATTACAAAGTGAATAACTGGTACAAGCTCCAACTAAGAAATGCTAAGAAGAATGGACGTCGATGGGGAACCCAACAAGTGCGGAGCACATTCCACCTAACCATGTGGGTTAAGAATAACCCACCCCCATCCTTAGAGGTGACAAGGAAGAAATCATGACCATGAATGTCGAAACCAATCCCAATAAAAGACAACATATACAGTACTTTCAAAACAACATCAAGGATTACAAAGGACATAAATTACAACATTCATGAGTCAACATAATAACTTAAAATCATAAATCTCATCACATCAAAACAAGGCAATAACCATTAGCCAAGTCACCAAAGAAAAATCATGAAACATTTCCAAATGAACTAAAACAACAAATAGAATACAATTCTAGAGGCAATAAGGAAACAAGGCAAATGGGTGTCAAGTGGAGAGTGTCATTGCATAGATTTACATGGGTTATCCTGTACCTTCCTCTAACTTGAGGTACTGGCCCCCATCTATGGTTATCCTGTCCCTTCCTCCTACTGGAGGCGCCGGCCCCACAGGGTAGCTCATGTAGAGCTGTCAACATATCGTAAGGATGAGGTTATGACTTTGCCGACCATGGCCTTCTCAATCTATCATTAGTCTGTGATAGCCCTAATGCAAAGATGAGGTATCGAATATTATTATCTTATGTGCTTTACTACCCATCCCCTTACATTCTATTATTAGGTTTTCACATGTTACACTACTCTTACGTGGGTTATCCTGAGCTCTTCCTCCTTTCGAGGCATCGAGCCCCATGAAGAGCCACTCTCCCTAAGACCCCTAACATAAACCAAAACAAGGCAAGGGTTGTACTATAATGAATAAAGAATATAACTCAAAACAAGGACATGCGAGACATTACCCATCTCACAATAACTCATAACCAAAATCTCAACAATCTCGTACAACCCTTCCAAAATAATAATGCTAAAATGATACAACATCCCGAGCACATAATACAAGGGTAAACATTCGATAAAAAGAGCATGCCTCTGGAAAGCTAAGGTTTACAACAACCATAATTGGGTTCATAAATACAACAGGGTTCCCACATTGAAACAAAATTAAAAGAATAGCCTGATGGTACAAGATAGTCCAACAAATTCATAGCGTTTCACATTAAATCCACATAATCCTCATTCCACCAAGATAAACAATCCATTTTCTTCTATTACATACTCTCAGTTCCCATAATGAAATTTTACAATAAATATTCAATGATAAAACTAATTTCACCTTCTTCTTTTTTTATCCTACAATAATCTATATAACCATATATTATTTTCTTTTAAAAAAAATCAAAACGATATATATCCTCATTCTTATTATTATATATATATATAAATATAAAAAAATTTCATGCAAAAAATATAATGTATTTAAAACCAGCATCTTATAAAATAAATAATTATATATATATATATAAAACATAATACATAAAACAAAAACAACAAAAAAAATTTAAAGCAAACCTTTAGTCCATAGCCACCAAGGAAGGGGGAAGGGTACGGCCCAACCGACCCCCCCCTTAAACCTTAAAAACTATATTTTATTTAATATCTTTTTTTTTTTTTAAACAAAACTTTGCCAATAAATATGCCAACGAAATTCGGTTCGCCCATAAGAAAATATAATTAAGGGGAAAAAACCAATTAATTTCAAGAAATATTTAAACGATATGAATATATGTATATTTATATATATATATATACACACACACTATATATATATATATATATAAGTTCATAATACATGAATTGTTTGGTAATATACCCACAATAATATATTATATATATATATATATATATATATATATATATATATATATATATATATATATATATATATATATATATATATATATATATATAATATAGAAAATATATATATGTATATATATATATATTTATATATATTTTTCATTTGACTTTTTATTACAGAGGGAGATTCATTTTCCCTAACAATATTTTAAGAAAATTACAATAAATTTTAGAATCCAATGGTAGATTTCTTTTATAGACAAATTGTAAAAACAAGAAACCCAGGTAAATTTCTTCAGAGATTTCTAACAACCCCACAAAATTTCTTCTCTTTCACAGTAAACCAAATTTATCTATTTTTATGTACTTTCCTATTGAAACAGAAACTTAAAGGAGAAACGAATGGAACCGGGAGTCCTATGTTGCCGATAATTTTGATGAAGCTTCGCTTGATCCTGATAGCCTCTTCGAAGAGCTCTCGTTCTTTCTTGAGAATCTCTTCTCGAGAATTCCTTGCTCAAATTTCTAATCTAATATTTGTTCAGAAAAAATCTCTCTAGAATAATGCAAGCAAAAGAATGAAATAACTTCCCAGAAAGGTTCAGAAGATCCAACAATTTAGAACAATTATTTTGTGCAACTTCTATCCAAATCTTCCCGTGAATCCAAAAGAACTCACAAATATGCAATTAAATAAAAGATATCTCTTTCTTTTTCGAAAAATCTAAAAATCTAATATAAAAGAAATTATCTAATTTAATTCTAGCTTTTCAGCCAAGACTTAACTCTCATTTGTCCTTTTTATCTTTTCTTTTCTTTTATTATTTTTTTCTATTTAACAATACTTCTCTGCTTTAATTCAGATTTTCCAAGCTTTACTTGCAATGCACATAATTTAATTTATTTATTTTATTTATTCATAATTATCCTCACCATTCTAATTTAATTAATTTAACAAAATACTAATCTTAAATGATTTAATTAACACTCAAATAAAACACATGAATTTTAAATAAAACTTTTATATTTAATTTTAAATTTATTCAACACTATTATAACCATTATTTAATTAAATAATTCACAACATACAAAACTCCGATGAAAAATAAATACAAACAAGACACTCACACAAACCAAAATAATAAAATATAGAAATGACAAAACAAGAACACACAATACCATTCAATCAGGACAGTTTGACAACATGGGATGGGGTGACTTCCTTGTCATCTCTGTTTCAACATTATGTCATTGGGTTATTGGTGCTCGCCCTATCTTACCGAAGTAGGTGGAATCGAGACTCTGTACCTACAACCCCTACATCCAAACAAGGTCGTATACATGTACATATATATAAAATCAAAGCATTACATTGTGAGAAGGTATTGCAGTGTATCAGGGCACTCATGAATGAGTGATGCTACACTATCCTTTCATCACATCTATTCTAACAATTATAATATTAATGATGAAATAGCATTTCTAAACTAACAGATCATATCATAACATAATTTACTAAATCACTACATCATAATATATTTCTGAAATCAACTAACATAACCAAACCATAATGTATTATCAAATAACCATGTCCACTAATGAAATAACATCATCATGAGAAGTCTAACTATCCAAATCAAACAATAAATAGTACTATCATAGTATCAAAGTATCAAACCAAAGCATATAAATAATAAGTCTCAATAGTAAACATGAGGGGTATTACATCCTCCCCCCCATAAATCTAGCTTACTCCTGGAAGTTAGTAAAGTAAGGGTAGGATTATCTGATATGGGAGGCATCCTCCCATGTCATTGAAGTCTCATCATTGGGATCCCACTTGAACTGCACTTGCTCAATATCCCTGCCTTTGAGAACGAGTTTCTTGTGCTGCACCATGGCCATGGGCTCTAGAGCTAGCTGCCCATCCTCGACCTATAGGGCATTCCAATCAAGTATGTGAGTAACATCAAGAAAATATGGTCTAAGGATTGAAACATGAAACACATCATGAATCTGCGACAAATTGGGTGGCAAGGCCAGGCAATAGAAAACATGACCAATACACTCTAACACCTCGAACAGTCCCCCAAAATGGGGCACAAGCTTAGAACCCTTTCCATAACGAATAGGGCTCTTCTGAGGATGAACTCGAAGAAACACTTGATCTCCAACTACAAACTTCTTATCAACTCTATGTGCATCGGGTTCTACCTGTCTTGAGCCACTACAAGATTCTCTCGGATGCGAGTTACCTGCTGCTCCATATCTTGAAGCATTTTGGGTCCAAGAAGAACCCTATCCTCCAATCGATCAAAGCTTAAAGGGGTATGACAAGGACAACCATCCAAAGCCTGAAATGGAGCCATGCCAATCAAACTATGATAAACATTGTTATAGGAAAATTTGACCAAATGTAGATAATCTTTGCAACGAGATTGTTGGTCCATGACATACATGCAGAGCATATCCTCAAGCACCTGATTGAATCTCTTAGTCTAACCATCTGTCTTAGGATGGTAGGCAGAACTAAAATTCAACTTAGTCCCTAAGGACTGCTGTAAAGATTTCCATAACATAGATGTGAATACCGGATCTCTGTCAAAAATAATTCTATGTGGTATCCCATGCAATCAAACAATATCTTGCATGAACACCCTAGCCACCATAGAAGCAGTATAGGAAGATCAGATAGGAGAGAAATGGGCTACCTTGGTCAACCTGTCAATAGTGACCATGATAGTGTCGTGCCGCCCGGAAGACATTGGCAAGCCGACAATAAAATCCATAGAGATAATGTCCCACTTCCACTCTGGAACAAGATGAGGCTGCAACAAACCTGCCGGATGATGATGCTTAGCCTTAACCCTCTGACATTCTAGACACATAGCCACAAAATCAGCGATGTCACACTTCAATCCTACCCAAAAATATAGTTAGCAAAGATCGGCATACATTTTCTTAACTCCAGGATGTGCCGAATAAGGAGCTCAATGAGCTTTAGTCAAAATTAGTGTACAAAGACCCTCTGCAGGAGGTACATACATTCGGCTTGCATAACACAAAACATCATCTGATTCCAAAGAGTATCTAGCAAATTTACCTTCCAACGTTCTGCCCGACTCAATCTCTGATTTAATTGCTTGATACTAATCATCTAAAGAAAGAGCTACGAGGATCTGACTCTTCAAATCAACCTCAAGAGCCATAGGAAAAATCTCATGCTTGTGTCGACTCAATGCATCTTCCACCACATTCTCTTTGCCCTGAATATACTTCACTTTAAAATCATATTTGCACAAGAATTCCATCCACCATCTCTATCTTGCATTCAGATTTGGCTACGTGAAGATGTATTGCAGACTACAATGATCTGTATGCAACTCGAACCGATGTCCAAGGAGAAAGTTTTTCCATCTTACCAAGGCATGCACAACTATGACTAACTCCAAATCATGAGTGGGGTAACTAAGTTCATGATCCTTAAGTTTCTATGATTCATAAGCAATCACTCGCCCTTCTTGCATCAACACAGTCCCTAAGCCTTTCAAAGAAGCATCTGTACAAAAAATAAAGTCACTTGTCAGATCTGGTACTGCTAAGATTGGAGCACTAGTCAGCTTTTCCTTAAGAGTTTGGAAAGCTAACTGACATTGATTGGACCAAAGAAAATTATTTCCCTTCCTCTGGAGAGAGGTGATAGGATGAGCCATCCTAGAAAATCCTTGGACGAACCACCTATAATATCCTGCAAGTCCCATGAAGCTGCAAATTTCTCAGACATTTGTGGGTGCAGGCCAATCCACAATGGCCTGAATCTTTGTAGGATCAACTGAAATTCCCTCACCTAAAATCACATGGCCCAAATATTGAACTTCAATCTTATAAAAGTCACACTTTGCCAAGTTGGCAAACAACTGATTGTCCCTTAAGCATTGTAACACCTACTTTAGATGTTCCTCATGTTCCTCCATAGACCTAGAATAAATCAGAATGTCATCGAGAAAAACAAGGACGAATCTATCCAAGTACGTTTGGAACACTCCATTCATTAAGCTCATACAAACTGAAGGTGCATTCGTTAACCCGAATGACATCATAGTGAACTTGTAATGTCCGTATCGAGTACGGAATGTTGTTTTATGAATATCTGCATCTGCAATCCTCAACTAATGATATTTCGATTTGAGATCAATCTTAGAGAACACCTTCACCCCTTTTATCTGATCAAAAAGATCATCAATTATGGGTAAAGGATATTGGTTCTTCACTGTTACTTTGTTCAACTACCTGTAATCAATACACAAGCAAAGCGAACCATCCTTCTTCACATAAATCACAAGTGATCCCCAAGTGGAAACACTTGGGTAGATAAATCCTTTAGCCAACAACTCTTCCAACTGCAGATAGAGTTCCTAAAGTTCTTGCGTTGTCATCCGATATAGAGCTCGAGATATTGGCTCAGATCTAGATACCAGATCAATCGTGAAATCTATATCCCGCTTTGGCAGCATACCAGGTATCTCTTCTAGAAACACATCAAAAAACTCCTTAAGGATAGGGTACTCATCCAATGACACCCCTCGACTTTCCTCTGACTCTAGACCACTCATAGATACTGCAAAGAGTTGACAACCCTGTCGAAAGTACCTTTTGAGCTGCATGGCAGAGATCATTCACAATGAAATGGGTCTTTGAACACCCACGATCTCCACCTCCTTTCTAGAATCATTTAAGCACCACACTGCTTCATGACGACAGTCAATTATAACACGGTGTGCACTCAACCAATCCATGCCCAAGATGACATCATATGAGATGAGTGGTAGGATTCTTAGGTCCGCCTTAGTTGACAAGGCCCCTATACTCAAACTACAATCCTGCACAAGCTTCTCTTCAACAAGCTTTAACCCTGATGCCATTTAATGCCTTGACTAGTTGCCACCACTCCACATCGCTCAACTACTAAAGGAGATATAAAGGAATCATATGCACCGAAATCAAAAAGTATAGAAATGCTAGTATTATGCAACACACCTAATGTCTCAATGATGGTACTCTGGTGATCTACCTGTCGATTATCCACTATAGCAAAGACACAATGAGATCTCCCTACATCGCCTACTATCGACTCTAATCTAGCTAGCCTCTGGTTAAATCCTGAGGTGTTCTTCTGAGGACACAATCCAGCAATATGCCCTTGCTACCCACAAGAGTAGCATCCAATACCTCTACCAAATCCTCTACCCCTTGATGGAGCATTTGATTGCTGAAAGCTTCCTCGACTCAGCACTGACTGAAAACTAGGTGCAGGCTACACAAAATGCTCCTAACGAGCACGGTTCTTGTTCTGATCCCTACGAAACCGAGAATTGCCACCCTGCTGAGTTAGACTAGACATGGGATTTGTAAGTTGGTGTGAGGAGTCTTCCAAGATCTTTCAACAACCAACCAACTTCTAATCATAATTCACTCTCACTTAGTTAAATTCTTAAATAAGAAGCAATATAGAGGCATATAAGTGGAGTTGGTTTGTTTATTTTATTCCTTGGAGATCCCATATATAGGAAGAACATGTATGTAGATTCCCCATGATGCTCATGGCAGGCGATTACCTCCTGTAGTATGCCACACTCATCCAATAGTGGAAAAATCCTCAGTGTAGTTGCTAATGGTATTAATAAATGCTATGTTAATAAGAGCAAGTGTAATATTAATTTATGCAATCATGGTTCTCTAGGCTGCAGCATAATTGCTGGATGTTGATCCAACCTTTTTATTGGGCATCACAAAATTAGTTTATACTGTGGCATATAATTTAGACACTTCAACATTGACTAGTCCGATTTGAAATATGCATGCCAAAAAAACATACACTCGCCATTAATTGGAATAGATAAGAGTGTATAATCGGATATTACTAAATGGTCATACATAGGTTTCATACACGGTTAATATGAACTACCTTGTCCTCCTTAATTCATGGGAAAATTAAGACATCATGCTTAGCCACATGAGGAATTCTAATAAATAATAATAAACAGCTAAAAAAAAACAAAGAGAGAAAAACAAAAGAGCATTCTAAAAAGAAAATGTTATACACAAATAAAATTTATGTAGGAGGCTAAGTGTCTTTTAATTATGTAAAAGAGAAAGGTAAGAGATTTAGAAATTAGGTAGCTTAAAGATAAAGTTAAAGAGATTTGGGATAGGATTAGGAATTTAGGTACTTTAAAGATAAAGTTAAGAGATTTAGAATAAGTTTAGGAAATTATTTTAGTTTAAATTATTTTCATTTACTAAATCTTAAGTTAGTATTTTTCTTGAAATTTGATTTTGAGGTTATATATATATATAACAATTATGTAAGTTGAAAATTTTAAAAAATAAATAAATAAATAAATAAATATGAAAATTGTTAATTTATTAATATATATATATATATATATGCAAGTATAATATGAAAGGATATTTAGTATAGGTATTAAATATAAGTATTTGTGATGTTATAAATCTGGGATAAGTCAATATGGTTAATTATTTAATAAAATATTGTATTAGTAATAAAATTGACTCATGCAAATTACTTTATGTTTTTAGAAGAATTCAACTTTTATAGTGGAGTTCTTGTATGGATAAATTCTAGTTTATTATGATTAAAGTTTTGAGAAATTTATTTACTTGGTAAATGTGTATCGTAAAGTAATAATGTATTAAGTATGGAAAGATTAAATCTAGATAAAACCTAGATTAATTTAATCTAGACCATATGTTTAGGCATGGTAATGTTGATAAACCATGTTTTAGGAAAAGAGCTAGACTTTCTAACTGATCATCAAATTCCCATGATGAGTAGGCTCAAGAAAAAGGGCCTATGGCTGACACAGATAAATGAATTTTAGCTAGATAAAAATTAAACTAATATGTATTCTCACCTAAATCAACTTAGGGTGATTAGTAGATCTGTTACTGACAAGAGGGTGTTTATGATGGACTCCACACACTTGGTCATTCCTCACTCTCAAGCAATGTGCCATTGATGTTACTATATGAAATTCATCTCTCAGTTCATATATAGTAAACTATCTTAATTGGCTTGGTTAATATTTTTGGTAGAGTTGGTTAAAAAAATAGTGGTGTTTTTTCCCATGTGTAAGTTATGGATATTACACATCCTTCTTTGTTTTTGGTGTAATACTTTTCCTTTGTCTTCTCGGTATGATATCAAGCTCGAGAGTTGATATTTATCACCTTTCACATCTCTATTTTTTTCCTCTCGTGAATTCCTCTCTTAGTTGTTCTAGCATCTTGTAGATAGAAAGGGGAAGGTCATAGGGTTTTTAAAGACATTTTTCTATCCTTTTATCCCAGGCATCTAACATTCTAGGTGCTTGTACAACATAGACTACATACCTCCCTTACTATGTAGTCCTTCCTTCATTTGGTCACCCCTCTCCTCATTAATGTGGGCTATCTTTGGGGTGATGGGAATAAAATCTTCCCTCTTGCTCTCGCATTAAAACTATTGATGTGTGCTTCCCTTTTTTGGTTCTCTTTCCTTTTTTTTTTACTCTCCTTTCTTACAAATTTTCTTTTTATATATCTTTTTTCTTTTGCTCACATTCTCCTTATTTTATTTTATTTTTAATTTTTAATTTCTTTTTAATTTTTATCTTATGTTTTATTTGTTTATTTTATTTTTAAATTGTGAGGCATGGGTTTAAATTAATGATATTATTTTATTTATTTTCCCATAATTCACCTAATGGATAAATTAAAAAATATTTACAAAGGAATAAAAGGATTAATTAACCTACTAGCAAGGAAAAGAAATATATACAAATCAAGTCTTACTATGTTTGATAGATAGATTCTTAATTTGGATTGAGTAACTAACTCGACTTCCAACTAATCAAACTAGGATACTAAGTTTGAGGTTCTTTCCTAGAATAGGTTTCTAGGTCTATATTGTTGTTGCACCCTGAGCACCTAAAAAATTCATCCACATTCTCACAAAGTTGTTGGTACCTAGTTAGTCTGATAAACATATAGATATATCCATGCAAAATCAAATAATACCATTAAATTCATAAATATCAATTATTTAATATAGCTGTCCATTTAAAATGTTAAAATATATTATATTAATAATTAAGTTCTTATGATATTTCAAAATAAGGGGTGTAATCATAGTTATAAGTTCAAGGTTTCATCTTCATCCAAATTACATCGAGATCACATATGAGTAACAAAATAATGTCTTAACATATACAAGGATGTGACATTTATCTTAGGAAAATATCACGTAAATATTCTTAAAAAATCCATAATCATACCACATATATAATGTAATAACTTGTGCTTGCATGACATATACAAAATGTGACTACCTCAAGAACTTGTAGCATCACAAATTATACTCCACTTAAAGCGAAAGCACATTTTCATACTTTATTTGGAACCTACTTTCATATCTTATCTATTAATGCATTTTAGATATTCCCTACCCCTAATTTTTCTTATCAATGAGGAGAATGTGTTTATATTACCCTTAGAAAAAAAATTATCAATCAAATATCATCAAATTAACCCTAATATTTTTCCACATGTTGGAGAATTCCTAATTATGTATACCCTAACACACTCAAATTGAATTTGGTTGAGTGCAAAAAGGCTAGAGAGGGGTGCTCGACACCCTAGTCCAAGTATTTTTAATGGGAAATTTAATTCCACGTTGTTATCAGTTTCTAATTTTAGGGTTGTAAATTTGAATTTGGGCGTCATAAAAAAATTAATTTTATAAATTTGAAATTAAATGATTTATCCTACACTTTAATTTATTCTGAAGTTGACTATAAGGTATGTGCATGATCATCATGGAAAAAATAGGCCCTTAAGTGGTGAAAAATTCAGAAAAATCAGAGTTAGGCAACTTGACGTAAAAATTTGAATAAGTTATCTATATTATTTCAAAAATATGTAAGAATAGAATCTATAGCAAATTGAATGTAATTTCTAATCTACTAGGTTTATTTTTTTAAAATATCTATTTGATGAAAATTTGAAATTTCAATGCAGTAGTACTTAAATTTTAGGGAAAAAATAAGAAGTAGGTGTTTATCTGACCACCCTAACCACAATAAAATGATAATAGTTTTTTATAAGATTTTAGATATAAGTAAATAACTCCTATTCTGATGTGATGCATATTTTTTTGTAATTTTTTTCCAAGTAAATAATTAATTATGAATTTTTTATTAGAACTTTTAAAAAATATAAAAACTCATATGTTTGACCACCATAACTTGGTCAAAACTTTATGAAATTCAATTATTAATTTTTTAATCCTATAGTATGCGTAGCATAGAATGTTACACATATTTTAGATGCAAAAAAGTGATACCATTTGAAAGCTATAAATGTTTTTCAATTAGCCTATAAATCAAGACTTTACTCATAATTCAAATAGAAAATGAATAATAATTATTTATTAAATCCAAAGTAAAGCATAATTTATATTGGTGGAAATCTGAGAATCTCCTTTAAAAACCCTTTTCATTTCATCAATTTTGGGTAAAAGAAAATTCATCAGCCATATGGACCATCATATCACTTACATATCACCACTTTTTAGCCCATCATGATCCTGCACATACCCATAAATATATGCATTATTATTTTAAAATCATTATGGAATTTATTATAGTGAAGCTTTGTAAAAGTATTCAACTTATTTTTACATATTTATAAGATGGATTATAAAATTATTCTAGTTATCATATTGATTGGAGTTGGAAGGACATGATGGAATCTAGGTGTTATAGATAGCTTTGGCTTCTTTCAACCATCCAATAAGTTATTTTCAGAGTGTTCTCACCATCAAACTTTGATCTACTTGCTTCCCTATGTAAGGTATTGATGCATTTTATATTTTCCTAAGTGCATTTGAATTTCTCTTGGGTTGACCTCATTCGTGTCATTAGGAATCCTTCTCTAACATATTTAAGTAGTATTTTTATTGTTTTAGCTCATGGCAGCTATAGACACACTTAAGGTTAGGAGCATACACATCTTATTAGTCAATAAATTAGTTATACATGGAGATAGAAATATCAAAATGGGGCTTTGACCAAGGAAAAATCCTATATATCCAACCCTTTTTCTCCTCTTTCTTATAATTTTCTAGGTTTAAATTTGAAGACAAAAATTGGTGAGCGAGATCATAAAATGCAAAATGTGGAATTTCAAATTTGAAGATTACATATTCAGAATTTACCTTCCAGTGATAGGTTCCCAACACCCCTGACCTCTTGTTTAAGCCTCAAAATCACAACATAGGTGCACAAAATTATACCATTCTTATATTTGTCTTTCATTTGTAGATTTTCATTTTTTTCAGTATGAAAAAAAATATGTTTTTAGGTTATATTGTGTAGTCAAAATAAATCATTTAATTCACACTAAATTAATTTTTTTTTTTAAAAAGGACCAAGCCTAGGGAATATTAGCTCTCCTTTTAGGTTGTTAGTCAATCTCATTCACCTTATTAGTCTAGATAGCTTAGCTTTGGGTTTTTTCCTATTGGCTGCTTCATGGATCATTATTCTTTAGTTTGAAATGATTCTATTGTTGCATTATTGTTTCTTTTGAAGTTGAGTGTCATCTGTGATTCTCATTTGAAGACTCTTCTTTGCAATGATAGTCTTAATTTTGGTCATTTGGATGACCTTTTTGTTGATGTAACAAACTTCTTTAATGGTCTAGTTTTTTTTCAAACATACAATGGGGGATATACATTCCATCATTTGTATTGTTCCTCCCCCTAATGTTGTGATCTCTAGTGGTAGATTCCATGGTTAATTAGTATTTTAACACATACTCTACTCCTTTTTGTATTTGTGGATGGTTATACCTTATGGTATACTAAAGATCAGTGTTGTTTTTTGTCTCTTAGCTTAGAATATTTTTTTCTTTCCCCTTGGGTTTTGATATTGTAATTAAAATTTTGTGCCTCTAATGCAATCCTTTTTTAATATTTTCATTATTACAATATTTAAAAAATTATTATTCAAAAAGAGAGAATCAGTTCCAAGGACAAAGAAATGTACCTTATCAAAGAGAACTTAAGGAAGGTGGTTAATGTTAGTAGGATAGCTATTAAAAATTTTTGACGAGCATTAATATGTTGAATGTAGGAATGAAGACATAGAAAACTCTAATGCAAGAAGCCTTGAGTTCTTATTCCCACGGTCAAAAGAAAAATAAAGTGATTGTGATTGATGAGTCAAGATGATGATTTTGTGGCTAATCATTTACAAATTCGTAAAGATTAATGGAGATCATATGTTTCTTTCCATTCTTTACCTCTTCCTTGAGAGATTGCTAATATTTTATGATATTACTGAGTTCCAAATTTTATTCAAGTTTGTTAGAACATTGTTGTTTACTTAACTTGAATCATTCCTAGACTACTCATTTGATAGATTTTTTCACTATTTATACATTATTAATTTACAAGAAATTGAACTCCTTTCAAAATTAAATTTTACCCTTAAAACAACAAAAAAATAATAATTTATCTTTATCACAAAACTACATCAATTTATCTAAACAATTAAATGAGAGATTCCTTACCCTTCCATCATTTTAATGTCAGTCAATAAATAATAGTTTAATATAATTTTTAATGAGATTTTGACAATATACAACAAAAAAAGTTAATATTATAAAATAAATAAAACTTCCATCAAATTACTTCAAATATATGTATTAAATAAATATTTATATTATAAATTTTAATTTACTTATAAATTTGGATGGGTGAAATATAGCCAAACTCAAATAACTAGCAATTGTGTGTAGTGACATGCAACGATGATCCGATAGGCAGAGGGAAGTAAAAGTGGAAGGAATGTAATCTGAGAGAGAGAAAAGGGTGCATGGATATCTGCATATAGCAAATGGCACTATATATTGTAAGTGTTAGTTAGAACATTGATTTTGTGTTGTTATATCTTATTACCCCTATGTGCAGATATGTATGGATGCTCTAGCACATTCAAACAAAATTGATACATACCAAGAGAGATAAAGTGGCCACATTTAAGAATGGTTATGGAATCATTAATAACCCTTTTATGATACCTTTACACTAAAACAGTAGGGAACAGATAAAGGTACTAATACATGTAGGTTATGTCAAGCATAATAGAATTATCTGAAAGCTTATAATATTATTGATTTTCAATAGGACATACAATTGTCAAATAAGTATATGTGCATAAGTTATGGACAACCATAACAATAAAGAGATAACTGCATCCATAAGATTCTCTTGATGTTAATTTTGAACTACATTTTTTCATTTTGTTTGGGAATTTGACTTTACATGCGATCAAAATATATCTCAAAAGATTACATGTAAAAATTTTGGGTGAAATATTTAAAAATAGAGATTGTTGTCTGAATGTAATCAATGCTCAAATAAATCTTTAACATTACACTTAATATATAGCCTATGAAACATATGAATATTGTCTAAATCTTATATTAGAAACATAGAGATCTGTACATAGGAAATATAAAATGAAACACAAAAAATTGAGGCCTACTCTCCACCCTACCATATTGGTTCATGGAGCCTCATGGGCTCTCACCAAACCCCCAAGAAAGAACATACATTGTCCACCACTCTGATCAATGGTGAAATCAATGTTCCTTACTATACTTAATATAGATTTTATGAGGATCTAATTGTTTATTTGACCATTGTGACTGATTTTGCAGTCACTATGATTATTTTGAAATGTCGTTTATAACACATTACTTCATCAAAATCCCCATTATGGCTAGAGTATGCTCTGCAAGAATAACAAAAAAATGTGAGGTTTAGTTCAGTGATCATCTATAATTGGTAGACAATATATAAATCAGGAGATATAAAGAGTTGTATAATTTATAATAGATAGTATGCAATGCACCTATAAAAGAAGGGATGAAATAAATAAAATATAGGCATACCTTGTGCATGTGGTAGAATGTAGTTTGAAGACAACAAAAGAAGGTGTGCTCTCCATCCTACCATATTGGGTCATGGAGCCTCATGAGCTCTCACCAAACCCTTGAGCAAAAAAATAAATTGTACACCACTTTGATCAATGGTGAAAGGAATGTTTCAGCCCTTGCTGAATTTATACAAGATCTAATGGCGTCAAAACATCCACAAAGGAGGATTGTTTGGCTTGAGTATGCTTTGTAAAAATGAAATGATAATGTGAAGTTTAGTGCAATAAGCACGTGCCATTGGTAGATAATAAATAAATTAGGAAATATAAAGACTTGTACAATTTATAACAAATAATATGCAATGTAGCTATAATAGAACATAGTAATTAAATAAAATTTAGGCATACCTTTTGTACATAATGGATTGTAGTATCAACATAAAAAAGAAGTTTTTCTCTCCACCCTACCATATTGGCTCATGGAGCGTCATGGGCTCTCACCAAACCCTTGAGGAGAAAAATTAATTATCCACCACTTTGATCAATGGTGAAAGCAATGCTTTGGCACCTAAGAAAATTGGTTTAGTTCAAATCAATGCTATACATTTTTAATAAATTGGCATGGAGTTGTGAAATAAGAAATAGAATAAAATATATATAGCCCTACATTGTATATAGATAGAATGTAGGTGAAGGCCATACACCATGCAAACATGTGATCATAAAGCTATTTAGCATTTTGGAGATCTATACACCTTATATATAAATAGAATGTAGTTACAATCTAAAATGGTTTGACTCAGATATAGGTACACACAAGGAAAATGTGAACTTTAGTGAGGCGAACATGTTTTATTGGTAACCAATATATAAATTACGAAATTTAAACAGTTCTATAATTTATAAGGAAAAACTATGTAATACCATGATTACATCTCACATATAAAAAATGATAAGGAAGCGAATTTAGAAATGGTGGAAATTTTATATGCATGGAAATGAAGAGGGAAAAAGAAGCAGTATAGTTAAAGTAAAGAATAGCAAAATTTCATGATGATGACAATGAACACAATTGTTGGAGATGATCCTCTTATTTTATTCATAGTGCACTGTAATTGTTGGTGTGTATCTTGCACTATCTAGCAAAATAGAAAGGCAGATCTATGTGTAATGTTAAAGAACCTAATTCAAGTGAGGAATCAAGTTGTGGACATAAGAAATATAAAATATAATACAAAAAAATGAGGCATGCTCTCCACCCTACCATATTGGGTCATGGAGCATCATGCACTCTCACCAAACCCCCAAGAAAGAACATGCATCATCCACCATTTTGATGAATGGTGAAATCAATGTTCCTTATTACACTTAATATATAGTCTATCATTCAAAAAACTCCTTTTTGAAGCTGAAAGAAATAATAACATAGATACATATCTGCACATAGGGAAAATAAAATGAAATAAAACACAACAAAATAAAGCCTATTGTCCACCCTACCATATTGGTCCATGGACCATCATAGGCTGTTACACATATATATCCATAATTAGTCTTCAAACACATGAATCTTGTCTACATCTAATGTTAGAAACACACAGATGTGCACATAGGAAATATAAAATCAAACACAACAAAATGAGGCCTGCTCTTGATCATACCTATATATTGGTGCAAATTTTTATTTCCAAGTACGTATACATGCATTGCATGCCTTGGATGCATTTGTAGGGGTATGTTCCTTTGATATAGATAGACACAGAAACAATATGTGGAATTACATATAGACAATAGGTAGATGATGGGCAATAAAAGGTCACGTGACAACTAAAAGGAATAATCACCATTCTAATAGACAAAGATGTGAGGACCAAATATTTAGTTGTGACATTATTGATAGTGAGTAGAAAGAAATACAAATAATAATTTGTTTTGTGTTTTTTTGGATGGGAGGATGGTTGGTAAAGCAATAGAAAAGTCTTCATGATGACACCATTGATCAGAGTGATTGACAATGGATTTCCCTTGTGTGCAGATATGTATGTATGCCATTGTACATGGAAAGAAAATTGATACATATTGAAGCCTATGTTTATTTTATTGGGACATTCTTGCAATGATAAGTTGTATTTTAACTATTATATGGAACATTGATGCAAGCATTGACCATAGTGATGAACAATGCAATGTGCAGGATTGGATGTATGTCATAGTAGATGCAAACAAGATTGATACATGCTGGAACATTTTTGGAATGATAAGTTGTATTTTGAGTGTTATATGGAATATTTATGCCACCATTGTTCATAGTGGTGGAAAATGTATTTCCCCTATGTACAAAAATGTATGTATGTCATAGTAGATGCAAGCACCATTGATACATATTGATCCCTATGTTTACTTTATGGGACATTCTTGGAATGATAAACTATATTTTTAAGTGTTATATACAAGATTCATGCCTGGAAGAAATGGGCAATGAATTATCACAACCAATACTTTTATAAAGATTTTGCAACTATTGCCCCATGCAAAGAACACAAAACAACATCCAACCACCTTCACATAAATTCCACAATGGCTAACCACACTTGGAACTTAACAAGTGCTCATCACAGTCAAGTACTATGTTTACTAAGGCTTGAAATGGTAGGTGTTGCTTACAAGTGGTTGGCTATTTTGGAAGAACATAGACTACAAGATGATGGAAGGAAATCTACATTGAACTTTTCTCAGGATTTTCATTAGCCTTCCCAATTTTTAAGCCTTCTAGAGGTGGGGTAAAGGGTGGTGGGTGGTTTTTAATTTTTTAAATGAGAATTGTTTGGTGCATCGATAGAGAGGGTCAACAGAATGACATCAACATTAATTGTTCTATGGTTTTTGTGCAGTGGTGATGGTTGTAAGTAACAACCACCTTTTAAATCCTTGGAAAACATAGCGAATGCTTGCGCAAACCACAAATGAAACAATATTACAAAGGGATTTTTTGATATACACCTCTTCCCACTTGCTTCAAACACACCTCTTCCTGCTAGCTTTCCTGCAAAAAAATTGGCAAAAAATTATTACAAGTGACACTTTTCTTTTTCTTTTGCAACCACCGCCCCATGCAAAAATAAAAAAATAACCTTCAACTACCTTCACAAAAGCTAAACAACACTTGATTGAACTTGCACCCTCACAAAAGATTACGCTCCTCGCTCATGGCTCTAATAGCAGGTATAGCAATAAAATGAGACCCAATAATTCGTTATTGGAAATTTCACAGACATTTGCTATGTTTCCAAAGGTTTTAAACATATGTGGCTAGATATAAATTGACACATGTTATGGATTATGCTCCCCCTTTTTTTTAAAAAAAAAGAACTTGAAAATCCTAAGCCTAAGACAATTACTTCACACAAGAACAGTTACCATATGTTTCAGTTCACAAAAGAAATTTCAATAAATGCATGATGCAGGTCTCAAACAACAAAACTACAGCTATCAATCGAAACATATGTACCTGTTCTTTTGTTAGATGCCACAACAATTCTCAATGAATAGAGACAAGGCTATGCAGTGGCAAGTAGCAATTAATTTTTGTGGAGAAGTTTAAGTATAGACATACAAGAAAAAAGCAACTACCTTATTAAAAGAATAAATATAGGAAGGAGTGTATATGAATTTTCTCTGCATCTGAGATCACATACATACATATTTACACATAGGGATGAATGTTGGTTGTGACATGGAAAAGATGGGAAAAAATTATCTTTGTAGGTTTTCCCATTTGGGTGACTATTGATACCAACATTGTTTCATTTATGCCTTTTTTTCGTGGTGATGATTGCAATTTCTAGCTTAGGCTATATTGTTTCATTTATGGACATAATTTTGTGTGAATGGTTGCAAAATAGTTAATATCATGTGTTTTTTGTGGGATTTTTCATCTGGCTTATTGTTGAAACCAATATTGTTTCATTTATGGTTCACATTTTGTGGTGAAGGTTTTGAATCAGTTTGTTACTATGAGCTAAAGTTTAAAAGTAGAAAACACACATATATAGCCATGTGTGGACCTGTCAGTATAGAAATCACAATGGGAGCAAAGGAAATAAACATTACTTGGCATAGGTTGAGAGATTAACATCACTTGGCATAGGTTGGCACGGAAATATTACTCGTTTGCATCTAATTTCACATATCTACACAACTACACATAGGGATGAATGTTGTTCATGGCCAACTTCACAAATATACATATTTGCACATAGGGAAAGTAAAATGGAACAAAACAAAATAAGGCTTGCTCTCCAACCTACCATATTGGGTCATGGAACCTAATAGGCTCTCGCCAAACCCTGGAGCAAGAACATACACTAGCCATCATTGTGATGAATGGTCATATCAATGTTTCTTATTAGGCCTAATATAAACCCTATTATTGTAAAAATTCCCTTTTGAGGAGGAAACAAATAACAACTATCTTCCAAAAACAATAAACGTAGGGAGGAGTATATGTTGTCTACATCTAGTTTGACATACATACATATTTGCACACAGGAGAAGGAAAATGAAACACAACAAAAGAAGCACATACTTTTTTGTGGCAATATATTTTGAAGAAACAGATTCCTATATATGCATCGAACGCATGCAATAGATAAAGATGTAGGTGCCAAATAAATGTACACTGATATATGTGTATGCGGAGGTAGATGCAAGTATATATGCATTGTTGATTGCTTCCCAACAACTTTAAAACTGGGAAGGCTGACAAAAATTCCATCTAAAGTTCAAACATATAGTCTATCGGCTAAAAGTTTCCATATAGAGGAAATTGTTACAAAGCAATAAATATTATTTCATTTATGGTTTCTATATAGAGGTGATGGTTGCAAAGCAATAAAATAGACCAATAACAACATTGTTTCACATATGCTTTCCATATAGTGCCAATGGCCACAATAATATTTAGAGTTCTAAAGTTACCAAAGTAATTGAACAATTTATGTTATTTTCCATAAGGCATTGTTGACTATTGTTCTATAGCTCTATCTGCTATGAAGATCATGAGCCAATATAGTGCTGAGTGTTTTTGCAAACAACATACACACATATGCATACCCAAAGTTGTCAATACATGTGAAAGAAATATAGATAAGTTTAAATGCACATATATGTGTATGTTTCCTGGGTAGAGGAAACCAACATCACTTGGTACAACTTGTCATGACAACATTGTTTCATTTATGGGTTCCATCTATGGTGATGGTTGCAATAGGGTGTTGGCAAGAAGTTAAGTCCACTTTTTTGCCAAAAAGTGTGTTTTCCCTGATTTTTAGAATTTGACACATTTGACCTTAAAATTTGAAGCACTTAGAGATGGAATCTTCAAAAAAGTCGTTGATCATAAAATGTAGTACTCGGAGTCTAGTTTCCCAATGTGTAATTTATTTCAATACCCAGATTGTACAAATTGAGTTTCAATAGGTGTTTCTAAAAAACATTGTTTAAAAGTCACCTTTTTATACCATACCATGCACGTGTACGACATCCATATTTTGACCTAAATTATCATATTTTTCTAAATCCTTTTGAGAAAAGATTTGTGACTCACTGAAGCTTGTTTTTTATTTTATTTTTGTAATTTTTTATTGAATTTTTTTTTTTGTTAAATTTTTATCAGGTATATTTGTCATTTTGAAAAATCGTTGTGTACGACACGCATAAGATGACCTAAACTTATCATTTTTTGGTTTTTTTTTCTTAAATTAAAAATAATTGCTTGAATTTTATTCTCGTTCAATCCATTTGTCAAAATGTTAAGTTGATCAAAAGTTATTAAAATACTAAAAAAACCCTGATAATTCAAGTTTATGGACTAGTTTTATTAGAAATTAATTAAAAAATCAAAAAATTAATCAAATTATAATTTTTTTTACATATTTGGAATCTGCACTATCTCATCTATAATGGGTTTTAATTTCGTAAAAAAAATATACAAAATAGGTCTTTGGACATATGTCCAAAGTCACTATTTTCCTATGACATTAACAGGACCTTCAAGTTGCAGGTCAAACCAGCTCCAAAGCTTAGGTTTGGGTCCCCAAGACATTTCCCGAACCAAAAAACAAGCCAAAAACTAGCCCAAAAATTCATAATTTAAAAAACGAGATCCCATTTTAAAATCGGATCTCGTTTCATAAAAAAAAAACATTTTTTATGGTTCTATGAAACGAGATCCCATTTTTAAAATTACCAAAAATGGAAAGTTTTCAAAACAAGATCTCGTTTTGAAAAAATTTCTAAAAATGGAAATTTAAAAAAAATGGAAGTTTCCAAAAATGGAAATTTCCAAAAACGGGATCCCGTTTTTTAAATTTAGGCTCAGGATCCTGAAGCTAAACGGGATCCCACTTTTTAATAAATGGGATCCTATTTATTAAAAAGCAGATCCCATTTTTTGCAAGTCGATTTCATTTTTTTTCCTAAGGCAAAAACTTTCATGTTTCATGGACTCATCTTCTTACATTTACCCAATAATACCTTGCGTTTAAAACTTACCAAAATAATTGAGTTGTTTATGTTATTTTCAATAAGGCATTGTTTAGTGTTGGGTTGTAGATTGAGTTGCACAACATACACAACA
The DNA here is from genome assembly GCA_007258455.2 of Sequoia sempervirens. Taxonomy (NCBI): domain Eukaryota; kingdom Viridiplantae; phylum Streptophyta; class Pinopsida; order Cupressales; family Cupressaceae; genus Sequoia; species Sequoia sempervirens. Next base: position 123,220 of record VDFB02266712.1, on the reverse strand, counting down.
AACATTATAGCCAAGAACCATATGATATCCATATGCAACATGACATTATGATTAGACATGGAAAAGTAGTAGGGAGAGCATTTAAGAAGCATTAGATGCATATACAGACATACACACTCACACATACAAATACATCACAAACATATATATCTACACAGAACTCTATCAAGATATTGTGTGCATTGGGTATGTGTAAGATCATGATGGGCCAAAAAGTGGTGATATGTAAGTGATATGATGACCCATGTGGTTGACAACTTTTTTTTTTACCTAAAATTGATGAAATGAAAAAGGTTTTTAAAGGAGATTCTCAATTTTCCAACAATATAAATTATACTTTACTTTGAATTCAATAAATAATTATTATTCATTTTCTATATGAATTACGACTAAATTCCTAATTAATAGGCTGATTGAAAAACATCTATAGCTTTCAAATGGTATCACATTTTTTGAATCTGAAACATGCATCACATTCTATGCTTTGCATACTAGAAGATTAAAAAAAAATGAATTTCATGAAGTTTTGACCAAGTTAAGGTGGTCAAACATACGAGTTTTTATATTTTTTAAAAGTTGCAATAAAAAATTCATAATTAATTATTTACTTGGAAATAAATTACAAAAAAATATGCATCTCATAGGGACATGAGTCCTCTACTTATATTTGAAATATTATAAAAAAATATTATCATTTTGTTGTGGTTAGGGTGGTCAGACAGACACTTCTTATTTTTTCCTTGAAATTTAAGTACTATTGCATTGAAATTTTAAATTTTCACCAAATAGATTTTTTTTAAATAAACCTAGTAGTTTAGAAACTACATTCAATTTTCTACATATTCTATTCTTACATATTTTTAAAATAATATAGATAACTTATTCAAATTTTTATGTCAAGTTGCCTAACTCTAATTTTTCTAAACGTTTTGCCACTTATGGGCCTATTTTTTCCATAATGATCCTACACATACCCCATTGAGAACATTCAAAAAAAGATTAGAAAGAAATAAATCAAATGAAAAAATTTCAATTACATCCCATATTTTAATCTTGTGCAACGACAAATTTTAATAAGCTGGACTGAAGCAAAATCACAAAAGCATTGCACAGGCCGTAGAGAATAGTCATCATTAAACATTACATAGAAAATATTATAAAAAAATAAAGTTTTATGCAACTCTAAGAAAATGGAAGATAACCATATGTAACACGCTTTTATGAATGCAAAGGCAGTACAACATTTAATAGTCATGGATTCATTGGAGCCAATATTATAGCTAAAAATGATTGTGGAGAGATAACAGTATATGGCAATTGAAATAGACATGAAGAAAATAACTATAGTGATATTAAAAACATGTCACATATACCTATAAATATTGAACTGTGCATGCATATACACATACAAATCCATTACAAACACATATATCTACACACATATGAATCAAAAAGTTGTATGCACTAAGAAATTTGAATCACATGCATATATATTTATGTATATGCATACATAAATGTATACATGCATGCAACCATGTCCACAAGTATATATAAGAACAACTGTAAATACTGATACAGCTATTAAATAGGATGACATAACTATATAACTAAACAACATAAAATAAAATGAGGAACATACACTTAAAGTGGAAGAAAACTATAAGCAACATAAAGAATACAAAAGAAAACAAGTGTATCTTTTTTTCTTAAACATTATAAGTTATACTTCATTGTCTTAATATATAACTAGTTAAACAAGCAACAAAGCAATAGTAGTCGAAAGGAAAGGTCTTTTGATGTGACAAGCACCATAAAGAAAGAAAATGAAACAAATATCCAGTCAATAGAAACTATAACAAATATCCAAAGTCACCATTAGGTATGGTTGTTTGGCATTCAAGGCAATACGACAACTATCTCTAGAGACTCTTGCATGGTAGGGGAAATTGCAGACAAATTTGACAGCAACAACTTGTACTCATCTTCAAAGTTAATTCTTGCAACTTTGACTATTATTGTTTTAAGCCTTGTTTCTAAATTATAGTCTGAGTTTTAATAAGAACAATGAAAAAAATGAGGTGTAGGTGACACCATTGATAATAGACTCAACAGTCATTGTAGTAGAAGACTCATATTACAACATGTAAATATCTTTTTTTGACATCTACAATAATCTTGTTGTAGCCTCATCATAAGAAGTAGCCCAAATCTTACTTGTGTGGTCTTCCATCTTTAGCTGCAATAAATATAGAAAGTCACAATCAACTATTGTTGTCTAGAATTTAGGGTAGAACCATGTATTTTGGGTGAACTCTTCACACTTTTTCTTGCATTGTCTACCATTGGCTTGCAAGGGACATGCAACATAACAAAATGCATCAGTTTTAATATATTTTACTGTTTCCTTGAAAGTAGCCTACAAATTTTCTAGCAATCCAAGGCAGTGATCCAAGATATGTCCAATACTGACTCCCATTTTCCAAAGCAACCTTTCGAGGCACTGTCTAGGAGGGCTCAATGATAGGTGGATCAATATGTCCTCATTGGATCAAGGGTTGTGCTTCTGGTATGTTAGGATTTATGTATAGAAGAGTCCCTGTGGTTGTGTTCACAACCGGTCCATTGAAATATCCAACATGCACATTTTTAATAGCAAGGATGATAATCGAACTAGGGGTGTACAACCTTTCCAGTTTGTCACCCTTTGTTTCCCAGTTTGAACCCCACAAATTTACATCAATGCAAAAGGATGAAAAACCATTAAGTTTAATAGTCCTACAAACTATTTCAAACTAAACCTTTATTTGTATAGTTGATACCTTTCCTACATGCACCACAATCCCAATAATATCAATCAAATTGTTATTGCTACAATTTGCAATTTCATTTATTGGGATGAATTTAAATACTTTCTTTGGCACAAAGGCCTCATCATCACAACATTTCACCATTGATTTTTGATCCAAAATGATTTCCATTTGGCTATTCAACTTATTAAATTTCCTATCTTCTTGTCTTACCAATCCTTTTGACACATAATAAGTATGACCCACCTCAACCCTATCATAATGCAATTTTGCTATCTCATTAAAGCAAGTGATTCATGCTTTTGTTCCCTCACTGTCAGTAATATCAAAGTTGAATACTTGGCCCTCGCATGCCTATTTTTTGTAATGGTGCATATCCCTTTCAATTGTTACCCGACCTTTTATTGTCCATTTGGTTTGGTAAACATTCAACCCTTTAATAGGGTTGATATTTGCAAGAGCATCATGTTGTCTTGGGGATGTATTAATCCCAAATGTTGAGGCTCATTTGGATGGGGAGAGTGACTTGTAGCCAACTATTTGTTCTTTTGATCTCTAAATAAATATCTAGGTTTTCCAATTAGTTTGCAATCTAACATTTTATCATCTAAGGACAATATGACAATTGCCCTGGAACCAAATGAACATCAAATACTTAAAAAGGCAGTCCCCACAAATAAGAAAGCATAAAACTACAAGTACAAGTAGTGCATAACAATAACTAACCTTGATTCCTGCAACTTCCTACACAAATAGTTTTTCAAGCACAAGATGAAACCTATTTTCAATGCTCATGTAAACAAAAGGTCATTGTATTTTCTAGGAAAAGTCCCTATTTGCATGTGGGTTCCATCAGAAAGGACAAATTTGTAGTGCTCAAATAGGATTTGATTGCCTCCTATTTTTCGAAAAGACATTAGTTGGAGAATCGAAGATGGGACAACATCTCCAACATCAATAGATCGTATCACATGTAATGTTAAGGTTGGATGTACAGTTGTATCCTACAAGGCAGTTTTACTCAGCGAAGTGAAAGCAATGAGATATTCATGGATGTGACACAAGTCTAGAAGTAAACAACAATGTTGACACATTTGAAAGTTGTAACATTTTTTTCTCTAACACATAGGTCACTCCCAAATGGCCATCAAATCGAAAGGAAAATCAAAGATAAAGAGTTTGAATATAAATTAGTTAGAATATATATCACAACAACTATTAATTCAAATGAAGCATATTCACAGTTCTCTCGGTGCACATGGAAAAGTGTCAATTTAATTGTCAGCAACAAAAAAAACAAGGAAAAAACTTACAAGATTAGTGCTTGAGGATTGTTCGCCAGCTTGGGTAGAGCCAGAGTCTGCCAACATTGTTGGGGCTGCTCTTTTAAAATTTGAGAGCTACAATGTCGACGACTAACTACAAGCTCTATGACTTCAAAAATCAACATGAGCTCTCATTTTTTTTGCACAGGCACTAAGAATATGACAACAAAGGATTAATAAAAATAAAGGGTTCAATGATTCATATAATACTTAATATACAATTTATTATTCCAATTTTTTTGTTTCATTTTTCTAATCTTTCAATTTTTTTTCTAGAGACATCAACAATACAAGGAAAAATAAATAATTAGGGAAAGGGTATGTGCAGGATCATCATGCAAAAAATAGGCCCTTAAGTGGCAAAAAATTCAGAAAAATCAGTGTTAGGCAACTTGACGTAAATATTTGAATAAGTTATCTATATTATTTAAAAAATATGTAAGAATAGAATTTGTAGAAAATTGAATGTAGTTTCTAAAATACTAGGTTTATTTAAAAATAAAATAAAATCTATTTGGTGAAAATTTGAAATTTCAATGCGAGTACTTAAATTTCAAGGAAAAATAAAAAGTAGGTGTTTGTCGACCACCCTAACCATAATAAAATGATAATATTTTTTGTAAGATTTTATATATAAGTAGGGACTCATGTCGGATGTGATGCATATTTTTTGTAATTTTTTTCCAAGTAAATAATTAATTATGAATTTTTATTACAACTTTTAGAAAATATAAAACTCGTCTTACGACCACATTAACTTGGTCAAAACTTCATGAAATTTAAATTTTCTTTTTAATCCTATAGTATGTGAAGCATAGAATGTGACGGCATGTTTTGGATTCAAAAAATATAATACCGTTTGAAAGTTATATATGTTTTTCAATCAACCTATCAATCAGGACTTTAGTCATAATTCTAATAGAAAATGAATAATAATTATTTATTAAATTCAAATTAAATCATAATTTATATTTTTGGAAAATTTAGAATCTCTTCTAAAAACATTTTTTGTTTCATTAATTTTGGGTGAAAAAAAAGTCGTTAGCCACATACCCTACAAATATTGCTACTTTTTGGCACACCATGATCCTGCACATACTCGAAAATGCTTCAATTTTCTATATAACAGTTAATATATAGTATATCATTTGAAGAATGCCCTGTCAAGGTTCAAACAAACAACTATTTTCACAAAATAATAAACATCGGGAAGAGTATGTATGTACATTGTTTACATCTACTTTGACATACATACATATCTACACATAGGAAAATTTAATATTGTTTCATATATGGTTTCCGTTCTATGCCAATGGTTGCAACACAATAAAATAGTCTGTGTTGTTTTCTATAACACATTGTTAATTGTTGTTCTCTAGCTTTGGCTATATTGTTTCATTTTGGATAAATAATAAAATAGTAAATGTTAGAGAGTTTATGTTTTTATCCAAAAGGAATTCTTGACTATCATTTCCACTCATTTTATTTCCCCTATGTGCAAAAATATACATATGTGATATTAGATTCAAAAAACATTATTATAGAACACTGAATATACACCTTATGATTCCAAGGATGTCCCAACAGAATAAAGATAGGGATCACTATGTATCAATGTTCTTTGCATCTACTATGAAAAAAATACATTCATGCACATAGGGGAAATACATTGTCCATCAGTGTGATCAAATGTCTACACAATTTTTGACAAGGCTTTGTTGGGTGTTGTTTTGTGGCTTTACTGGCTATCAAAACTATGAGCAAGGAGAGCAAGCTTCTATGAAGGTGCAAGTTCAATCATGCATTGTCAAGCTACTATCCAATTGGTAGAACGTTTTTGTGTTTTCTTGCATGGGGTGATAGTTGGAAAAGAAATAAAAAAGTGTCAGTTGTGATAATTTATTTCCCATTTTTTGCAGACGTTGAAGAAAGTAAGGAGTAAATAGACAAAAAGTGGGAAGAGGTAAACTTGAACCAAGCAAGAAGAGGTGCAATTAGAAAAAACCCTTTGGATTTATAGTTGTTCTTATATATAGTTTTGGACATGGTTGTATGCATGTATACATCTACATATACATATACAAAAATATGTATGCATGCAATTCAATTTCTCAGTGCATTCAACATCTTGATACAGTTGTGTGAAGATAAATGTGTCTCTAATGTATTTGTATGTGTGTAGACAAACAATAAAGTATGTCTTTCCTTTGTTGCCTTTCATTGTTATTTTCTTGTGTGTAGATATGTATGTATGCGAAATAAGATGTAGACAACATTCATATAAACTTGTCCCCCTGTTTATTGCTTTGCTAGGATAGTTGTTATTTGTTTTTTCCTCAAGAGGAATTCTTGCAATAATAGGCTTCATATTAAGCATAATAAGAAACATTGCTTTCCACATACAATGTGCTAAAAAGCTTTAAAGTTAGAAAAATGGCATAAACTATTTTATGACTTCAGCTCTGGCTATATTGTTTCATATTTGATTCACAATGCAATAGTAAATGTTATAGAAATTTATGATGTTGTCCATAAGGCATTCTCAACCATTGGTCTATAGATCTAGCTATATTGTTTCCTTTATGATAAGATGCTATTGAAAAATAGAATTTACTAGGTTGGTGTTGAAACTAATATTGTTTTATTTAAGGCATGAGTGTGTATGTATGTATATGCATTTTCTACATGTATCTTTGAGGTTATCCATATAACTTATGAATATTTGAGCTATTTATGTGTCCTTCAACTTTTTTTTTTTGCTAGCCATTTTGGAGTAGCCTATGCGCTATGGAGAAATGGTTCCAATTTTCAAATGTGTCAACATTGCCATTTTCTTTCTTCTTTATATCCATCAAAAATCTAATTTTGTTTGCTTCTTGCTACAACACCTTATCAAAAATCAAATAGTATAGCCTATTCAATAGCCTCTTATAAAAAATGAAACAGTACGCCCTAACCTAGAGAACAACAATCACCAATGTCATATGGAATCAATGTTGTTTGCATCTACTACAAGATAAATACATATCTATGCATAGGGGTCATACATTGTCCATCACTCTGATCGATAGTGCTCGTACCAAGAATATTGCACTGGTTTTGGAAAGTGGGAAGAGTTGCATTTGAAGCAAGTGTGTAGAGGTAAAGGTGGAGGTGCATATTGGAAAAACCCTTTCTAGAGTATTTCGAAAACAATTCATGTTATTTTCCATAGGCCATTGTTCATTTTCATTCTCTAGCTCAGGGTATATTGTTTCATTTATTCTCTCCATATATCCACGGTGTTTGGAAGGAAATATTGTTTGTTTTTGCATTGGATTGCTACTATGAATTCTTGTGTTTTATGGGTTTTTCCATCTAGGTCACTGTTGAAAGCAACATAGTTTCGAAAGTAGTTTATGTTATTTTCCACAGGCCATTGTTTATTGTAGTTCTTTAGCTTAGGGTATATTGTTCCATTTATCTACTCATTGTAACCACGATGGTGGAAGGAAATATTGTTTATTTTTTGCGTTGGATTGTTACTGTGAATTGTTGTGTTTTGTGGAATTTTCATCTAGGTAGTTGTTGAAAGCAATATAGTTTGGAAAAAAATTTATGTTATTTTCCATAGGCCATTGTTGATTCTTGTTCTCTAGCTTAGGATATATTGTTTCATTTATGGTCTCCATGTAGCTATGATCAATGGAAGGAAATATTGTTTGTTTTTTGTGTTGCATTGTTACTCTGAATTGTTGTGTTTTTATGGGTTTTTTTATTTGGGTCACTGTTGAAACCAATACAGTTTCATCTATGGTTCACATTTTGTGGTGAATTTTTTCAATGGGTTTGTCACTGTCATATTTTTATTGTTGTATGGTTTCCATGTAGTGGCAATGGTTGTAAGTAATACTTGCCATTAAAATCCTTAGAAAACATAGCGAATGTTTGCGTAATTTTCAATGAGGAATTGTTGAGTGTGGTTCTATGGATTTACCTTCTATCAGAGGTGTCAGTGAGGAGGGAAAGCTTCTTTGAACATGCAAGTGCAATTATCTGTTGTGGAATTTTTGTGAAGATGGTTGGAGACTATTTTGTGTTTTTTGCATGGCACAATCATTGCAAAAGCAATGATTTTTTTTTTGCAACTATTAGCGCATGTTATTTTTTACAAGAACATATGTAGGAATTTCATGCCCTCATTCCATTTGTAGGAATATATTGCACAAATACATATAGACATAAAAAGTATATGTGGGAATGTAATGATATACAGTTTATGTTGATTTCCATATGACATTTTTGGTTCATGTGTGGTGCCAATGGTTGCAAGGGAAAAAATGATGAACAATGCCATGTGTCGATTTGGATGTATGTCATAGCAGTTGCAAACAACATTGATGCATACAGAAACATTGTTTGAATAATAAGTCGTATGTTGAGTGTTATATCAAACATTGATGCCACCATCTTTGTAGAACTTCTCCTTAAATAACTTCTAAGAGATTTTCAACACATTGTATGTGGAAGAATATTTTTTATTATGCTTACTATTGTAGAAATCCAAATTTGGACACTTAATTTATCCAAATTTATCACTTTTCATCTAAACATCCTCTTATCCGAGTTAATTAAGTAATATTACTATTATTTAATTAATATCTTTAATTCTGCCAAATCCCTAAGGTATTTAATTAATAATTAAATACCTTACCCTCCTTAATCCTCTTTTCATCAAATAAATTAAATAAATATTACATTTATTTAATTCTCACATGTCATTTTCATCTAATCCTAATCCATCTCTAATCTCTTCATTAAGGATGTGCACATGCCTAATCCTTGATTAGGATGTGTCACATCCCCCAATTGATTAGGATGTCACATCCTCAACTTTGCAAGTTGGCTTCTAATCCTCATTAACCCCTAATTATCTCTCTAATTACTAATTAGTTAAACCTAATTAGTACCTTGGTCAACTCTCCCCATCCCCCAAGGAATTTTAATTCTTTTTATTCACCCTAGGTTCCCTCTTCCCCATGTGAATTTTTTTAATTCACATTTTATTCCTTCTAGAATCCCTTTTCCCATGCATCTTCTAGAACCTTTGACTTGTCACATCAAGTCACATGTGACAAATTCCCACCTTTTGGGAACCTTGTCTTATCCCTAGATTCTTCCAATCATTGTGAATTTTTAATTCACTTTTATTCTCCCAAAGCTTTCCCCCTCCCCATGTGATCATTGAAAGGTCACATCAAAGTACTTGGAAGGTACTTGTCCTTCCTCCACATCATGTACCTCTCTTCCACATCACCTACACATCATCTCACCCTTAGCCATCTCACATTCCACATGTCAAGATGTGAGGGCTTGTGAGTCCTCAACTCACCTTAGCCCTTCATCTTGACCTTGTTGGATAAATCTCAACCATTGAATTCTCTAGAGAATTCAAGTTCCTCTATAAATACCCCTTCCTCTAAGGCATTTAAAACACTTAGCCATTTTACAACTACATACTGCCAATTTGTATTCTCAAGCATCTTCCATCATCTAGCCATCAATTCTAATCATTTTGCATAAGTTGATCTTCCATTTAGTCACTCAAGAAGTCATCTAAGGAGCACACAAAATCATCTCAATCAAGGGCCAACCAAGGAGTCTTCAATAGCAAGGAAGGTGAAATCATTTGCATCTTGTTTTATCCATTTTCCTTCTTGTTTTATCACTCTTTAGGCTAATCTTGAAGTGTCCTTAGTCTTTTATCATTCGCATTTTCAGTTATTTTGCACATTAGAGTAGGGTAAAATTCCAAGGTACACATTTCTGGCATGCCCGGTGGGACCCACAAATGGGTTCCTATACTTCATGTTTGCTGTTGTTGAGATTTTTGCAGGAAAATGTCGCAGTGGGGCGATTACGCCCCTGTTTTTACTGTAGTGGGGCAATTATGCCTCTGTTTTACCGCAGTGGGGTGATTACGCCCCTGTTTTTACCGCAGTGGGGCGATTGCGCCCCTGTTTTTACCGCAATGAGGCAATTACGCCCCTGTTTTTGTTGTAGAAGGGCGACTGCACCCCCTTGGGCTGAAAACTACTTTTTGTGCTAATATTTTGCTGCAGAAAGGCGACTGCGCCCCTTGGGCTGAAAACTATTTTTTGTGCTAATACTTTCCTATAGTGGGGCGATTATGCCCTCTTGGCTAGAAATTGTTTTTTGTGCTAACACTTTACTGCAGTGAGGCGATTATGCCCCCTTGGGCTGAAAACTATTTATTGTGCTAACATTTACTGCAGTGAGGTGATTACGCCCCCTGGGTTGAAATTTGTGCTAACACTTTTTCACAGTGGGGCAACTACGCCCCTGGTTTTACTGCAGTGGGGTGATTACGCCCCTATTTTTACCGCAGTGAGGTGATTACGCCCCTGATTTGCTGTAGTGAGGCGATTACACCCCTGTTTTTACCGCATTGAGGCGATTATGCCCCTGATTTGCTGCAGAAAGGCGACTGCACCCCCTGGAAGGTAAAACTATTATCTTGACTTCAGTTTTTCTTTGCTATTTTCTCCCTAACATTGTTCTTGCAAGGATACATGTATTTTTTGCTAACCTTCTACAGCATATTCTTCTAAAATTGATGGAGAAAGCGGGATAACACATCTAACATTTGCTTGCAGGGCTATCCATTTGCTCAAACTTTTCAAATTATCCTTGATGTTTGCATTAATCTAAGAACATAGTTTAATTAGAGGGAGTAATATTCATTGTGTGAGGTGCTTGCCTTTTTGTGTTACCCAAAGGGGGCATTAGCTTGTTTTTACTTTCCCCTTGCACTTCGTGTGAGCCTGGGGAGTAGTTGGAGATGGTTAGTGTTTTCTTTATAGTGGGACCTGCTTGGGGATTTCATCACCCCAAGGGACGATTCCAACCACGCGTACCGACAGGGTATATAAAGGGGGGAGAGTGAAAGTTGTACCCCAATCCAGTCGTAGAGCGTCGAAGCTAGGGTGATACTTAGATAGAAGTGAAGAGTTGGTCTGAGCCCTTCAGTATCTCGCTGGGGTTCCCGACTCACGCTTGTGACGGGCTGGTGTTCACGATTGTTCCTTACGTACCGAGAGTATATTGAGGACTCCCTAGACACCTTGTGCATCCTAGATTAAGACCTCTTTGGCCATACCCTTAACACTAATCATAGAGTTGTGTTTGCTTAAGAGTGTTTTCTTATGAGAAACCAGTGAAATTTTGACAATTTGGCCTTATCATTGTCATTTTAAAGTCCTTGCCATAGTCATTTGCATCAAACCAAGCCTCTATTTTACCACAGTGGGGCGATTACACCCCTATTTTTACCGCAGTGGGGTGATTACACCCCTTTTTTTACCGCAGTGGGGCGATTACGCCCCTTTTTTACCGCAGTGGGGCGATTACACCCCTGTTTTACTGCAGTGGGGCGATTGCGCCCCTTTTTTACTGCAGTAAGGTGATTACACCCCTGGTTTGCTGCAGAGGGGCGAATTTTCCCTCCTGAACATCTGAAATCACCCGATTTGGGTCCCTTTAGCCTCTAAACCATCATTTAACCATTCCCAACCATTATCTCATCATCCTAAGCCTTCGTTTTGTCACTCTAAACCTCCAAACACCTCCATTTGACCAATTTAAACCTCCATCTCATCATTCCAAGCTTTTGTTTAACCATTCTAAATCCCCATTCATTCTCCACAATTATCTTCAATCCACCTGTCTGTTTTAATCTTTCCCTAATCCATTCAAAAGTCCATACCCTCATCTAATGAATGCCATAATTTTATAATTTACATAACCAAATCATCCTAACCTTCTATTACAAAGTGGTTACCCCAAATTGACCATAGTACTTGAACTTGATTATTAGTCTCTAACTTCGACCCAAATCAATTTTCTTCCATCTTGAGGTAAATTCGGTGTCGTAAGTTATCATCCTAGGCCCAATCAATCCATTCCTATCTTAAGGTGGATTCGGTGCTGGGATCATCCTCTTAATCAATCAAAGCTCTAGGTCACTAAGGGTAACTTCCTTTGATTAAACTCAAGGTCTCTCTCACATCTTTCATCATCCAATCATACCCATCTAATCATCCAAATCTATCAAATCCAATCATTTTGTCAAATCATCCAATTACCCAATCAATCAAATCACATTCGTTCTATCACCACAATCCTATCCAATCTAATCTATTCAATCAAAATCCAATCAACCTTATCCAATCCAATCCAATCACATCACCTTCGACCCAATCAATCTACTTCCATCTCAAAGCAGATTCGGTGTCGATCGTCAAAATCAATCCCATCACATCATCCAGTCATCCTAAGCTGAGCTTTAGTCCAATCCTGATCTGAGCTTGACCCAAATCCTGATTTGAGCTTTAGTCCGATCCCATCCAAAATATTTTCATCCATCCTCTTTATCCTTTCACCATCATGAATCCTTATCCTCCATCAATAGTGGTCAAGGGAAACCCTAATTACATTGACAACGATAACGAAAGTCTTGTTGATCAAGAGGAATATGACATAGATCCCCTTGACACTATCATTGCTAGTAAGCTTTCTCCACCCACTTTCCAAAATCCAATCACCCCCTTGATTTATCCCATTATGTCTTCATCCATGCCTAATCATGTTGCTTCTACTACCTTTGACAAGGGATATATGTCATATCCATCATACCCTTCATCGACATCATCCTCTTATCCAACACCTGCATCCTCTTATCCTAGTCTACCATCTCAATACCCCTATCCTAATCCCCCATCCACATCCTCCTATCTAAATCCTTCATCTACATATACCCACTACCCTAATCTTCCATGCCAATCTACTCACTCTAATCCTACATTTATACCTTCCTATCCTAATCCAACATCCACGTCAACTTATCCTAATCCGACATCCACATCCTATCTCATCCGCCATCTCAATTTTCCCATCCTAATCCATCATCCCAATACCCTTACCAATCCACCACCCACATCCTCATGTCCTAATTCACCATCCCAATCCCCTTATCTTAACCTTTCGTCTAACCTTAATCCCCCATCTATTTCCAGTCCTGCATCCAATCTCATTCCCTCATCTAATCCTAGTCCACCAATCCATAATCCTTCATCCACTCCTACCACGCCATCTCAGCCTAGAGCATTCAAGTTCCTCACTCAAGAAGTTCTCCAAGGACTTATAACAAAGAAGACATCCCCACTCCACACCTTGAAGTTACGAAATCATGTCATCCCAACCCATCATCCACGGTCATTAGTGACAAGACCCTTCTCCACTCAACACCTATCACTGATGAAACCATCACATCCTATGAATCCATCGAGCCCCCATTTCCTACCATCACATCCTCTGAATCCACTGGGTCCCCATCTCCTACCATCACACCCTCTAAATCCACTGAGCCCCCATCTCCTACCATCACATCCTTTAAATCTGTTGAGCCCACTGAACACCCACTTCCTTCTCCAAGAGTCGTCGAACCCATCGACGACACCCTAATCCAATCAACTTCTTCCACTCCTAGTGTCACTAAAATCCATTCCCATGAATGTTTTGAATCCTCCATCCCTCCATCTTCCCCACTTGAAGAGCCCCACCAAGATTCCCTTATCATGCCTCCCACACACGATGAGTCATGCTAAGAGCCTAATCCAAAGCATGTCAACATATCCCCTTCTCCAAATCAAGATCCTACCATCTCATCTAGTCCACCTCAAGATCACAGTCCCCCATCCGGTCCATCCCTTGATCCGCTTGTCATTCAATCTTCCACCACTCCATCTCCATCTCCATCGCATGAGCCCACTACCACAAATCCAAATCCTATCATATCCCCTAATCCCTCTCCTGATATCACCCATCCACATGCTGCTATCCCTTCATCTCCCTCTCATGATCCCCCATCATCACCTAAAACTACTATCCCTACACTGCTTGCATATCCCCTTGGTACTTTCACATTCTTCCATGGTGGCCTCCTTGCAGAAGAAAAACACAATGTATTTACCACCCATCATCCTCCACCTAATAATGGACTCGCATCATGTTTTTAGAATAACACAAATCCTATCATCGATCGCATGCTCAAGAAAATGAACTATCAAGGAGAAGGTTTAGGCCTTCATGAGCAAGGTATTTTAGAGCCCGTCCAAGTCAAAGAACAAGTCTGCATGCAAGGTCTTGGACCTATTTCCCAAGACTCACAATCTAAAGATGTTGGTACAACCTCTAGACGTCCTCAATGAGCCTTTCCCAAAAGAAATGTCAACTCTTCCCATCGTCCCACTAGATCATATGTTGCCATCCCTCCTCTATCATATCGCCTCAAAACCACCGTCCATGTCCCTCCTTCATCTACTCCATCCATTTTGGGTCCTTACATCCCTCCATCCACCATATCCCATCCTTCATTCACTCCATCCATCTTGGGTCCATATATCCCAAGATCACCTCCTCCATCTCATCCTTTCATCCATTCCTCACCTATCCATTTCATCCATCATAAACATCCCTCTCACATGTCCCCTAATCAGGATCAACAAAGGCACATCCCCGCACATCCTCCATCTACACATAATCCCCATACTCCTACCTTCATCGCTCCACATCATCCATCTCCTCACACCCATCCCATTGCTAAAAGCACTTTGGTTGTTAAAGAAAAAATGCATAAATCCAAACATCCACATGAATCTAAGACTCCCCATGTCCCCTCCAAAAGACATGGTGAAGAGAAGAAAAATCTAAATCTAAATCAAATCTGTAGGCCACAAAGGCCCACCAAAGCAAAGATCAAAACCATGTGGATCCCAAAGAAAAAATATGCAATGCAATCAAATGAAAAATCTATAAGAACATCCAAAGTTGCTAATCCAAAAGCTAGTCATACACCCCTTTCATCTCCTAAGTCTGTTTTGGGTCCTTATGTTCCAAATTTCACCACCCCATCTCCTCCATTATCCACACATTCTCCATCCCTTAATCCTCTTATCTTTTCACATCCACCACCACATGTGCCAATGTTGGTCCTGAACACATATCCCCATCACATATCCCCCCCATCATTCCATCCATACCCTTTGCAGCATCCCATCCATTATCCCATGTATCTTCCCTCTCAAATCCCTCTAATTCATCATCTTGCATAATCCATTTATCCTAATAAGGTTGTACCAACTTCCAACAATCACTTCAAACATGGGCTCTTAATACCTCATATAGAACTTGCTACTTGAGTCCTTCATCCATATCCTTATCATGTATCTTCTAAATTCCCTTATCCACATCCCTATCCTTGTCCATTTTCATCCCCCTACTATCCAAAGAATCGAAAAATCAAAAAAACATCAAAAAAAATAGTAAAGAGAAATAATTCGTCCAATGGTGAAAACTTGGAAAACAAGTGCTTTGGATAAGTACCATGATGAAAACCTGGCAAACAGGCGTCATGCATAAATCCCCATCTGCACTTGGGGGCAACTTCTTGATATGCATTCCCGTTATGCTTCCTGCTATGCACCCATCTTCCTGTTATCTGTCCTCTTCATAAAACCCCTCCATCCCACCTATCTTCCGCATCCTACCATCATATCCCATTTATCTCTCATCCCTCCATCCTTCTTGTGATCTTGATCAAAATAGGGGCACCTATCTATACATGTTTTGGCCACCTCTTGGTATACATTCCCTTCATTCATGCTCTATTGTATTCCTTGGTCACCCATCATATCCTCATCTAGTTATCTCCTTTATCCTCCAATCCAATCATCTTCCATCCCTCATGCCTCCTCATATATGACATATCTAGAGTGGAGACATCTGCTTCCTTTGTGGCATAATCCTTGGAGACATCATCTATCATAACATCCCTTCCATCTCCCCATCCTTATCTTCATATCCATCTATCCTAGCATCCCTTTCATCTCCCAATCCTTATATCCCTATCCATCTATCATAGCATCCCTTCCATCTCCCCATCCTTATGTTCATATCCATTTATACTAGCATCCATTTCATCTCCCAATCCTTATATTCCTATCCATCCAAACAATCCCTCCCATCCTTCATCCATTCTTTCATCTTTATCCTCATCCCATCTCAGAATCCCTTGTCATTGGTATTTGGCTATAGGCCTTTTTCCATGCAACCCAATGCCATTTATCTCATTGCCATCACTTCTGCTTCTTTTACACATCTTTTCAATCTCTTATCTTTTCTCAATGTCCATTGCCCCATCCCTCATTATTCTTTTCTTTTTCACAGCCGCTCCACCCCTCGGGGCGTGTCCACCCTTCCCCGGGGTGGCTCCCCTCCCCCCAGGGCATGTTTGCCCCTCCCTGGGGCGGCTCTGCCCCTCCCTGGGGCGTGTCTGTCCCTTCAGGGAAACTCTACCCTCCTGGGGCGTATCCGCCCTGTTGGGGTAGGTCCGCCCTCCCGGGGCGGCTCCACCCCATCGGGGCATGTCTGCCCTCCCAGGCGGGTCCGCCCTCCCAGGGCATGTTCACCCCGTCGGGGCGGGTCTGCCCTCGCGGGGCAGCTCTACCCCATTGCGGGGCTTGTCTGCCCTGTCGGGGTGGGTCTGCCCTCCCGGGGCGTCTCCGCCCCATCCCAAGGCGTGTCCACCCCCCCGGGGCATGGCCGCCCTGTTGGGGCATGTACGCCCCAGCCTGGGGTGCATACGCCCCACTGTGGCGCGCCCCTATCTCACTGTCCTTTGCTCCCTTGCCAAAAATTCACATTTTTACTGTCTTTTTCGAAAAACTAATCCTGACCCATTTTCTAATTTTTCCCCGCCATCAAAACCCATGTGTTGAAATTTTCAAAATTGATTTTTTATTTTTACACTAAAACTTCCGGAGGCCATAACTTTTGACTCGGGTGTCCGTTTGAGTTGAAATTTGATAGGTGGTTGCGTTATGAGATAACAAGTGGATTCCCAACTGGTTTCTCCGAAATCCGTTGGAACCCATTTTGCCACATTTTTGGGGCCTCAAACTTTCATCTTGACCCTCAAAGGGGATTCTAGAAGGAATAAAATGTAAATTAAAAATTCACATGGGAAAGAGGGGAACCTAGGGTGAATAAAAAGGAATTAAAAATTCCTTGGGGGATGGGGAGAGTTGACCAAAGTACTAATTAGGTTTAACTAATTAGTAATTAGAGGATAATTAGGTTTTAATGAGGATTAGAAGCCAACTTGTAAAAGTTGGAGGATGTGACACATCCTAATCAAGGATTAGGCATGTGCACATCCTTAATGAAGAGATTAGGAGATGGATTAGGATTAGATGAAGCCGAGTATATATGAATGTTGTCTACATCTAATTTTACATACATACTTATGTGCACACAAGAAAGGAAAAATGAAACACTACATCAGATGGAAAAACTTTCAAAGTAAAAAAATTCACAGTAACAAACCCATCCAAAACCATCACCAAAAAATGCGAAGCATAAATCAAACAATATAGTCTTTTGTAGAGTACAATTAACAATGCATATATATGTGCACCTAACTTGATATATGTGTTTGTGTGTGTATGTGTGTGTATATATGTGTGTGTGTGTATATGTGTGTGTGTATATATATATATGTATATATTGGTGTAGCTTTTGTTTTGTAGCTACATATATATGTATTGCATGCGTTAAATACACCTTTTTAGTTATTATTTTTTTCAACCTCAAAAAAGGAGTTGTTAGAATGATAGACTATATAGTATGTGTAATAAGGAAGATTGATTTCACCATTGATCAAAGTGGTGGAAAATGTATGTTCTTGCTCAAGGGTTTGGTGAGAGCCCATCAGGCTCCATGACCCAATATGATAGGTTCGAGAGTAGGCCTCATTTTGTTGTGTTTTATTTTATATTTCCTATCTGTAGATCTATGTGTTTCTGACATTAGATGCAAACAACATTCATTTGTTTGAGGACCACCTATGGATATATCTGTGTAATAGCCTATGACGGTCCATGGCCTAATATTGTAGAGTGGAGAGAGCAGGGTTTCTTTTGTTGTGTTTCATTTTATTTTCCCTATGTGCAATTATGTATCTATGTGAAATTAGATGCAGACAACATTTATATGCACAAAAGCCTCTATACTAACTGCAATAAAAAACATTGATATCGTCATTGATTATAGTGGTGGACAATGTATTTTTGGTCTACCACTATAATCAATAGCAAGACCAATGTTTCATCTCGCACTTAATATACAACCTATCATTCTAACAAATCCTTATGAAGGCCTAAACAAATAAGAACTATCCTTAAAGACACACAAAAACAACTAAGAATTCCTTATCTAGAAGAACATGAATTGATTTATTACTTTGTAACCATTTCCACCACACATAAACCATAAATCAAATAGTTTATTCAAGGCCACAGAAGAACAATCAACAATTCCCTATGGAAAATAGCATAAACTATTTTATTAATTCAATAAGTATTAGATGTAAGGTCTGGAAAAGCGGAATGCAACATATCAACCAATAAGAGAAATAGGTATGTACCTTTGAGTCATTCTATTATGCAATAATTGAATTGTGAACATATTATTATAAGTAAAACTACTACTATCATCTTGATTGAACCTTAAGATCTTTATTCTAAAATTCCATGACTAAATCTTTGACTCTCAGCACCTTGTTATGCTAATTAAGTATCATATGAACCATGAGTGGAACTCATTTCAATAAGAATTATATATTAAACAAAACATTACTTAGAAAGGAAAACAAAACATTCAAATTTATTGTTTTGAGAAGATAGTTTTTTATTTGGGAAGACAATTGTTATTTCTTTCATTGTCAAAAAGGAATTCTTACAACAATAGGATTTATATTAAGCATAATAAGAAGAACCGGTTTCCACATACAATGTTTTCAAAACCTTTTTGAAGCTATTCAAGGAAGAAGTCAAATTATTTTCCCAAGGTTGTCTTATAAAAAATGAAACAATATAGCCAAAGCTAGACAAGAACACTTAACAATTCCTTATGGAAAACAACATAAACTATATAGCATTAGGGTGAAGCCACAATAGTGGTTTACAATTTGATGAAGGAAAAATCACAAAAAATGAGCTCATGGCCTAAATTTTGGTTTTAGGGGTTCAAACGAACCTACAAGTTTGAGCAAACCCACTTAAATACTTTCCCCCCATTTCCTACCCAAAAACCAAAGGGAAATGAAAATTAAAAGATGGTTCACTCGAACCCCCCTTATCCCTCATTCTACCCCTTAGACACAAAAAAACATCTAAATTTTTGCACTTCGGAGCTCGGATTGAAGATGAAAATGGAAGAGAATTCACAAACCCATCTAGAATCAGGTAGTCCTTAGAATGACCTATCCAATGAATATAATTTTAATATGTTTTGGTTTTATTATGTATTTGTTTTTTTAGTTTTATTAAACATAGGTTTTTCACAAAAAAACAAGCTCTCTATTCTGCACATGTGGAAAAATAGTAGATTATAAAAAAAAAATGAAAAATGTGAGTGCATGAAATATTGAAGTCTTTGATCCAACAAAAAAAAAAATTGATACATACAAAAAATGTTACGTGTTATACATATCAAAAAAAAAAATGAAAAATGTGAGTGCATGAAATATTGAAGTATTTGATCCAACAAAAATAAATAAAAATTGATACATACAAAAAATGTTACATGTTATATAGTCGCACTATGTCTAAATTATAATTGGTTTGAATTTGAAACTTGATTAAAAAAAAAATATTCAATAACAAACTATCTAACCAAGTGGAAGCACTAGATATCGAAGTTACAAATCTAAATTTGAAAGAATTAGATTTATTTCCTTCATGGAAAAAAAGTTCTGATTTATATGGTGAGCGTCACTTTTTACAAATGTTGTTTTCTGAAAAAACTAGTTTTAGAGGGAGATGGAAAAAGAAGTGCAAATTGATTCCAAAAATTTTGAAAAAGAAATATATTTAGAATCTACAAACAAAATTTAAGAAAACTCTAGTTTGCATCATCTTCAAATTCCTCATGGTTTAGCCACTATAGGTGCCCGAAAGTGAAGATTTAGTTAAAAAAATTATTTTAGTGTGTTGTTTGGCCAAAAATTGTAAACCACTAGTGTGGGATCACCCATTAACTATTTGGTTATGTTGCAACCATAACCAAAAAATAACATAAACTGCACAACATTAACTATTTGGTTACATTGCAACCATGACCACTAAATGGAAGCCACAAATAAATAAACAATAGGTGTTATTACAACCATCACCAACACATGCAAACAATACAACAAATAATGTTGATGCAAACCAACATTTAATTTCACTAGCCCTCTCTATCCACACGATAGAAAATCTGCCAACCTATTCCCAACTTGAACCAAGCACCTCCACAACCTTCTACACGATCGACACAAAGGCCTCAAAACTAGGAAGGATGATAGATAACTAAGGAGGTTGATCGAAATTGTAACCAAAGTTCAAGAACATCTGCCACCTTTTTTCACAGTTGACGGAAGGCTCAAAATTTGGGAAGGTTGACTAGAATTTTGACCAAAGTGTTAGAGTAATAAGTTATTTCACTTAATTAATTACATCATATTGGTTAATTAATTAAGTCACTTATCACTTTATTTACTTAAGCTAAAATCACGCACATTAATAATTAATAATTAATTATTAAGTGTGCACACTAGGGTTTCATTTTAGGGTTACATACATTGCTTTTATAAAGCAATTCATCTCTTGTAATTTCAAAATTCCTGAATAATATTAATTTGCACATCTTCATTCAAATTTCTCTACTGTATCTTGTTTTTCTCTTGTGGAATTTATTTCTAGTTTGCATTTCTGATCTTGGATTCTAACATGGTATCAGAGCCTTGATTATGCAACCCCTTCTCATATTTTGGAGAATTTCAATGCAGATCTCATTCAAGATTCCTCGAGGGTTTTATTCCTTGAGCCTATTTATGAAGCATCTTGGATCAAATCGAGCATCACCATTGAATTCAGAGTGCTAGAAAAAGTCAGGATTGGCTTTTACTTCATTGATTTTGCTCATTGTTGAAGGAATCTGTAAGGGTTTCAAGTTCAGTGATTTTTTTGCAAGATCTGGGGGTTGCCTATTTTTCTAGGTATTTTTGGTCAAAACGAACCTTGCCATTGAGTCCACACTGCCCAAAAACCCCTATTTCCATATAAAATTTGTCCATTTTGGACACTGTCAACTAGGGAGGCAAAAAAAATTTCCTTGAGGGTTGTACGACCCCTAGGCATGGTTTTCGAGGTTCATATTTTGAAAAAAATTTAAAAAAATAGCAAAAAATTCTGCAGCCAGTGTAAAAGCTAGCACCACCAGGGTGTCGCCTGATGGCCATTGGTTACCAATATGCCACCAGTGGAAACCTCCTTCCTACCGCCTATTGGTCTTAGCCCCTGAGGGCTCTAGTCTTGAAGCCTCTAGTCCTATTAATGACCAAGAGCTAAGCTTCTACCCCCATGGGCCCAAACACATAGCTGGCGGTCACATTTGTGACTGAGAGTGCATGTTCTAGCACCTAACCGCTAGCAGCAGTCTTATGAGAGATCAGGAGCTAAAAGGTGAAGGCGCTTATTTTTTGCCCCTATTTAGTGTCAAAAGTGCCCTTTTACATGGCTTTTTTTCTTTTTGGCATAACTTGGGCATACGGAGTCAAAATCAGGCAAACGAGATATCATCAGAAAGCTGGTTCTGAGAACTTCACAATGGTGTAGATGTGGTTTTTAGAAGTTTCATGTTGCCATTTTAACTCTAAGAGACATATATTTTGACTCACTTATTCATTTTTTGCAATTCAAGCAACATTGGAAAGTTGGTTTCGACCTCTACATAGATATGAGGTCCATTTTTATTAGGGGGGTAGATGTGAACTTTTTCTTGTGCATGCACTCTATTTTTGTTTTCATGCACTAGGTTTACTTTTTCTCTCTCGTTTATGCATGTTTTGCATGCTTTCCTTTTGCAATTATTGGGTATTGTAATAAATGAACTAATATAAAGTTCCATCAAGGGGTTTTTTGCATAATAATCTGATTGGAGTGTAGTTGCACTTTGATCTCCATCTTTATTTTGATGACAACTCGCATGGGTTGTATGTAGATTATGTAGTTTCTTTTGGCCACATCTTTCTTATAGCTTGACACATATCAAATTCACATCAGTTCACACTTCAGATTGAGAGCCTATGGTTATTGATCCACATTAGGTCACATCTTAGTTTGAGGGCCATTAAATTTATGGTTAATGTTCCAGAGTCTTCATGGTACTTTCTCCTATGGATTAGTTTTAGTCACCATTTGGCATCGACATCAAGAAACTCTTCACTTCCATATTCTTTCATCATATCATTCCCTCTTATGGGAGGCATCATTTGTATTGTTGCTTCAAGATTCTAGGGTTGTTCCAGTTTGTGGGATTTCTAGTGTTCCTTGGCATTGGGTCTGTTGTTGCATTATTATGATTCCACCTAAATCCTTCAGTGACTCTCATATGGTTTCTTGTAAATAGAGGTATCTTTCCTTGCTTGCCAAATTCAAGTTCCAGTGTTACTCCACAGTGTTCTTCCAGTGCTTCTTTGCAGTAGGTCATCTCATTGTAGGGGGATTTTTTCCCACTGAGTCTTTCTTCTCTACTTCATTCATTGCATTTGTACATGGGTACATGATCAATCCTTTGTTTCCAGGACCCATTCATGCTTTCATGCATCATTTATTTAGTGTTTTAGCCACTTCCTAAGTTCATCTTAAGCGGGGGTGTTAGAGTAATAAGTTATTTCACTTAATTAGTTACACCATATTGGTTAATTAATTAAGTCAATTATCACTTTAGTTACTTAAGCTAAACTTAGGCACACTAATAATTAATTATTAATATTAAGTGTGCACACTAGGGTTTCCTTTTAGGGTTGCATACATTTCTTTTATAAAACAATTCATCTCTTGTAATTTCAAAATTCTTGAATAATATTAATTTGCACATCTTCATGCAAATTGCTTTGCTATATCTTTTTTTTCTCTTATGGAAGGTATTTATAGTTTGCATGTCTGATCTTGGATTCTAACACAAAGTTCACACAAATAGCCTATCGACTAACAAGCTAGAGAACAACAATCAACATAAACTATATAAAATTAATTGTTTCATTGTGTTGCAACCACAAGGACAAAATAGGAACCATAAATTATCAAACAATATTGGTTTCAAAAGTGACCCATATGGTAAAACTGACAAAACACAAAAAGTGCACAATAACAAACCCATGCAAAACTATAGTCTTTTCTCAACAACACCTTATTGAAAACACAATAATCTATCCTTTTCAATGAAACATTATAAAAAATGAAACAATGCAACCTGAGCTAGAGAACAACAATCAACAATACCCTTTTTAAATCAACACAAATTGTATAACATTAACTATTTTATTCTATTGCAACCATACCCATAAAACACAGGGCATAAATCAAACAATATTTGTTTCAACAATGGCCTAGATGGATAAACCCACAAAACACAAAAAATCACACTAAAAAACCCATACAAAACCATAGCCATAGAACACGAACCATAAACAAAATAATATTGCTTTTAAAAAAATATATAGTATTTTCTCAAAAACACCCTATTGAAAATGAGACGATATAGCCTTTTCAACAACACCTTATCGAAAATGAGACAATATAGCCTAAGCTAGACATCAACAATCAACAATGCCTCATGGAAATCAACATAAACTATATAACGTTAACTATTTTAAATCCAAACAACAATAATCCGCAATGCCCTATTGAAATCAACATAAACTGTATAATGTTAACTATTTTATTGCATAATTGCAACCATATCCACAAAAATGTAGTTTGGGTTGAACATTGACCCAGATGCAAAAACCCACAAAACATAAAAAATCACAGTTACAAAACCATGTGAAAATATAGTCTTTTCTCAACACCACCTTATCGCAACTTGAAACAATATAGCCTTTTTCAAAAACCCCTTATCGAAAATGAAATAATGTGGCCTAAACTAGACAACAACAATCAACAATGCCCTATCGAAATCAACATAAACTATATAATGTTAACTATATTAAAGCTAGACAACAACAATCAACAATTCCTTATGGAAATTAACATAAACTATATAAGGTTAACTATTTTATTGCATTAAAACCATAGAGACAAAAGGCAAGGCATAAATCAAACAATATTCATTTCAACATCCCACATGGAGGAACCCACAAAGCACAAAAAGTGCACAGTAACAAACCGATGCAAAAATATAGTCTTTTCTCAACAACACCTTATCAAAAATGGAACAATATAGCCTTTTGACTAGAACCTTATCATAAATGAAACAATATAGCACAAGCTAGAGAACAACAATCAACAATAACAAAAATGCCAACCATAAATGAAACAATATTGCTTCTAAAAAACAATATAGCCTTTTCTCAACAATGCCTTATCAAAAATAAAAACAATATAGCCTTTTCAACAGTGCCTTATCAAAAATGAGACAATATAACCCAAGCTGGGCAACAACAATTGACAAAAACTATATAAGGGTATGTGCAGGATCATCATGGGCCAAAAAGTGGCAATATGATGGGTATGTGGCTAACAACTCTTTTTTTACCCAAAATTGATGAAACGAAAAAGGTTTCTAGAGGAGATTCTTAGCTTTCCACCAATATAAATTATTCCTTACTTTGAATTTAATAAGTAATTATTATTCATTTTCTATTCAAATTACAACTAAAGTCCTAATTGATAGGCTAATTGAAAAACATCTATAGCTTTCAAATGATATCATATTTTTTGAATCCAAAACATGTGTCACATTCTATGCTTCGCATACTATAGGATTAAAAAAAATGAATTTCATGAAATTTTGACTAAGTTAAGGTGGTCAGATATATGAGTTTTCATATTTTTAAAAATTTGTAAAAAAAATTCATAATTATTTATTTACTTAGAAAAAAATTACAAAAAATATGCATCAAATCGAGACATGAGTCCTCTACTTATATCTGAAATCTTATAAAAAAATATTATCATTTTATTGTGGTTAAGGTGGTCAGACAAACACTTAGTTCTTATTTTTTCCCTGAAATTGAAGTACTTACTCTATTGAAATTTCAAATTTTCACCAAATATATATATATTTTTAAATAAACCTAGTAGTTTAGAAACTACATTCAATTTTCTATAGATTTTATTCTTACATATTTTTGAAATAATATAGATAACTTATTCAAATTTTTACATCAAGTTTCCTAACTTTGATTTTTCTAAAAATCTTGCCACTTAAGGGCCTATGTTTTACATGATGATCCTACATATACCCATAATATTAACAATTTTATTTTGTTGCAAACATAGCTAGAAAACAGAAGCCATAAAAAGAAACCCACAAAAAATAATAGTAACAAACCCACACAAAAATATACTCTTTTCTCAATAGAACCTTATCGGAAATTGAAACAATATAGCCTTTTCAACATCTTATTGAAAATTGAAACAATATAGCCTTTTCAATAGCACCTTATCAAAAATGAAACAATATCACCTAACCTAGAAAATGATAATCAACAATGCCTAATGGAATAAAAAAAAAATTGTATAACATTAACTATTTTATTTCGTTGCTACCATAACCACCAAACGAAAGCCATAAATCAAACAATATTGGTTTCAATAGTGACCCAAATGGAGAAACCCACAAAACCATAGCCACAAAATTCCAACCATAAACGAAACAATATTGCTTTTAACAAACAATATAGTCTTTTCTCAACAATGCCAAGTAACAAAAGTTGAAACAATATAGCCTTTTTAACAACACCTTATAAAAAATGAGACAATATAGCTCAAGCTAGACAACAAAAATTGACAAAAACTACATAAAGTTAACAATTTTATTTTGTTTCAAACATAGCCCCAAAATAAAATCCATCAAGGGAAACGCACAAAAATTCATAGTAACAGACCCATGATGCAAAAATATACTCTTTTCTCAATAAAACATTATAAAAAATTGAAACAATATAGTCTTTTCAACAACACCTTATCAAAAATTCACAGTAACAAACCTATCAAAAAATATACTCTTTTCTCAACAGAACCTTATTGAAAATTGAAACAATATAGCCTTTTCAACAACACCTTATAAAAAATGAAACAATATAGCCTAAGTTAGAGAACAATAATTAACAATGCCTAATGGAATCAAACATAAAATGTATAACATTAACTATTTTATTTTGTTGCAACCATAAACATAAAATAAAAGCCATAAATCAAACAATACTGGTTTCAACGACGCCCTAGATAGAGAAACCCACAAAACCATAGCCAAGAAACACCAACCATAAATGAAACAATATTTCTTTTAACAAAAAATATAGTATTTCTCAACAACACCTTATCAAAAATTGAAGCAATATAGCCTTTTCAACAACACCTTATTGAAAATGAGACAATATAGCTCAAGCTAGACAACAACAATAGACAAAAACTGCATAATGTCAACAATTTTATTCCATTACAAAGATAGCCACAAAACAGAAGCCATAAAGAGAAACCCACAAAAAATTCATAGTAACAAACCCATGAAAAAATATACTCTTTTCTCAACAGAACCTTATTGAAAATTGAAACAATATAGCCTTTTCAACAACACCTTTTCAAAAATGAAACAATATAGCCTAAGCCAGAGAACAATAATCAACAATGCCCAATGGAATCAAACATAAAATGTATAACATTAACTATTTTATTCTGTTGCAACTATAACCACAAAATGAAAGCCATAATTCAAACAATATTGGTTTGAACACCGACCTAGATAGAGAAATCCACAAAACACAAAAATTCATAGTTACAAACCCATGCAAAACCATAGCCACAAAACACATACCATAAACCAAACAATATTCATTTTTACAAATAATATAGTATTTTCTCAACAACACCGTATTAAAATTTGAAATAATCAATAGTACCTTATCAAAAATCAGACAATATAGCCTACCACAAATTGCGAAACACAAATGAAACAATATTGCAAAGGTTTTTTTCGATATGCACCTCTTCCTAATTGCTTAAAACAAACCTCTTCTCACTAACTTTCTCTACATTGCCTTGTTTCTTGAAGCCTGCAAAAAATTGCATAATGTTAACAATTTTATTCCATTGCAAACATAGCTAGAAAATGAAAGCCATAAAGTGAAATCCACAAAAATTCACAATAACAAACCCATGCAAAACCATAAACACAAAACGTGAAACATAAATGAAATAATATTCATTTTTACAAACTATATAGTGTTTTCTCAACAATAACTTATCGAAATTTGAAACAATCAACAGTACCTTATTGGAAATCAAACAATATAGCTTTCCACAAACTGTGAACCACAAATGAAACAATATCGCAAAGGATTTTTTCAATATGTACCTCTTCCCACTTGCTTCAAACACACCTCTTCCCACTAGCTTTACTACAATAAATGGGCAAAAAATTATCATAGGTGACACTTTTCTTTTACTTTTGCAACCATTGCCCCATACAAAAAAAAAAAACCTCCAACCACCTTCACAGAAGCTGGACAATGCTTGATAGAACTTGCACCCTCATAGAAGCTTACCCTCATCGCTCATGGCTCTGATAGCAAATATAGCAACGGAATGAGACCCAACAATGCCTTATCAAAAATTTCGTAGACATTCGCTATGTTTCCCGAGGTTTTAAATGACAAGTGTTATTACAAAAATCGCCAGTACATGGAAATCATACAACAATTAATGTTGATGTGAACCAGCGTTTAATTTTAGCAAACTTCTCTATCCACACAACAGGAAATCTACCAACCTATTCCCAACATGTGCCAACTGCCTCTGCCACCTTTTCACGAGCATCGAAAGGCTGAAAAAATAGGAAGGCTTGATAGATAACTAGGAGCCTGACAAAAAATCTGACCAAAGTTCACACAAATAGCCTATCAACTAATAAAAGTCAATAGAAGATAACTATATCTCCTCTAAATTATTTTAAAATATAATTATTAAATAAATATGAAAATAATAATTTATGACATACACTACTCTCCCAAAGAAAAACACAATACTAATCACCATCTTGAACAATTCAAAACAGTTATCAAACTTTGACCATTAAAAAACCCTTAACAAGAGTTTGGAGTGAATTTACAAGAGTTTATAGAATTTATATTATATTAATTAGGAAAAACATCATTGGCCTCTGCTTTGAATGGATCAACGTGAATAATCCCATTTTCTTGCCTTTAAATACCATAACTCTTGTTATGGATGTAGAGCCTTAACCATGGCGACTCTGAGAGCTTGTAAAAT
Source organism: Sequoia sempervirens (assembly GCA_007258455.2). Taxonomy (NCBI): domain Eukaryota; kingdom Viridiplantae; phylum Streptophyta; class Pinopsida; order Cupressales; family Cupressaceae; genus Sequoia; species Sequoia sempervirens. Next base: position 94,651 of record VDFB02266712.1, on the reverse strand, counting down.
TCTGGTTTTATTCATGTTTGTTTTATGTTTGATTTATAGTGTTGGGCCAGAGCAAGCAGAAGCAAGATATATTCCCTTTTACAATGGAGAGAATGTGTGTCAGATGTAAGGTAATTGTTTATATCTTTTTGTCAAGAATTTGTGGTCTGTAATAAGCCTTTTGAGCCAATTATTTTGTTTGAATAACACACTCTCTTATCACTTTATAATACCATCTTTTCACAGTTCGTTTAAATTGATTTTCCAAGCTTTAACCATAGTGTTTACCAAAATCTAAACAATTAAATGAGAGATTACTTACCCTTCCATTATTTTAAAGTCATTTATTAAATAATATTTTAAAACATTTTTTTTATGACATTTTGACAAAATATAAAAGAAAAAATTAATATTATAAAATAAATAAAAATAAATAAAACTTCCATCAAATTACTTCAAATATATTTATTAAATAAATATTTATATTATAAAATTTGATTTACTTTCTAATTTAAAGAGGTCAAAATTCACAAAACTGAACTTATATAAATCAATAGAATATAATTATATCTCCTCTAAATTATTTTAAAATACAATTATTAAATAAATATGAAAATAATAATTTATGAAATACTCTACTTTCCCAAAGAGAAACACAATAAGTTAATCACCATCTTGAACAATTCAAAACAGTTGTAAAACATTGGCCAGAAAAATACCCTTACAAAAGCTTTTGAGTCACGCTATTCAGAAAAAATTCAAAATATTTATATTATACTCAGCAATGCTTAGTCAAAAAACATATCATAGATCTCTCTGGTTTGATGATGAATCCATCGACGTGGATTATCCCATTTTCCTGCCTTTAAATACCTTGAACAATTCAAAACAGTTATCAAACTTTGGCCATTAAAAAACCCTTAACAAGAGTTTGGAGTTAATTTACAAGAGTCTATAGAATTTATATTATATTAATCAGGATAAACATCATTGCCCTCTGGTTTGAATGGATCAACGTGAATAATCCCATTTTTTTTACTTTAAATACCATAACTCTTGTTATGAATGCAAGACGTTAACCATGGCGACTCTGAGAGCTTGTAAAATTCTGGTTTTATTCATGTTTGTTTTATGCTTGATTTATAGTGTTGGGCCAGAGCAAGCAGAAGCAAGATATACTCCCTTTTACAATGGAGAGAATGACCGCCAAATGGAAGGTAATTATTTATCTGTTTGTCAAGAGTTTGTGGTCTATAATAAGCCTTTTGGGCCAATTTTTTGATTGAATAACACACTTTCTTACCACTTTATAACACCAGCTTTTCACAGTACGTTTAAGTTGATTTTCCAAGCTAAATAGCAAGAGTGTTACTTTATTATTTGACTGTTAATATAACCGACATCATAAACTGCAGAAGGTGCAGAAGCGCCTTTGATACCTAGTATCAAGACGTGTTGCCCAGGCGCTTGCTGTGATGTTCCACCAAATTCGAACTGTTGCCATAGATAAGTTGGCTGATATTTCTAATTTAGTGAGTATCAAGGGCTAATAGGTTGCAGATATGTTTTATCCTTTTTCTTTTTCCTGAATTTTAGATGAAAAAACGTGTCTTCAATTTTTTTAAGCATTCCTTGTAGCATATGCTGCACAATAATAGAAAGTGTGAGGATTTGCTGCAGCATAACCAGCTTCTTAATGTACACAAAAAAAATTGTATTACTAAATGTGAAAATTATGCCCAGATTAATATAAATGGTACTTATAAGTTGTGGGTTATTTTTCTTAATTTTTATCAAGACTTTTTGTTCAGTTATGGTTGTCTCTTTATATATAGATGTGGATTGATTGATGGATCGATTTACCTATCTATACTAGGTATAGAATAAGTGTCAATTTTATTGAATGAAAATAGTTAAATGGTGAGCTACAATATAATTGTCTCGATTCAAATATAATTAAAATATTGAATTATGATATTGTTCTCAGGATTCAATTGTGTAGTTTTTTGAGTAAAATTTATTGATCTATTTTTCATGAGTAGTGTTTCACAAGAACCCATCTCTCATGATAATGAATGGTCCACTTACCACTCATCGCATTTAGGTGATGCTCACAGAGGTGAAGCATTGGGCCTTCTAGGGAGGTCACCCATCCCAATGCTACTCCAACTCAAGCATGCTTAACTATGAAATTTTCCCCAAGATTAAAATATTGAGTGTTAAATTAGATTTTGATATTTATTTTTTTATGATGATGTGGTTTGATTATTTTAATAATATTAAAAAATGGTCGAGGAATCTCCATAATAAATGTGATAATTGTTGGTACACAAATATAATATTAATAAATGACTTTTAAAATATTATAATTTAAAAAATTGTTAATTTTTAATCTCTATTACTAGTTTGTGTCAATGAAAGAAGTCTATTAAAGAATTCTTTTATAATTTGTGATTTTTAAACACCTTAATATTTTATAATTAGCATGGTACAATATGTGTCATATATCTCTTGGGAGATATACCATTGCAATGTATTTCATAATAAAATAAGAGGAATCTATAATGAAGGGTGAACCTATTATATATATATTTCTTTATCGATTTGATTTTTGATTTACTAATGAATGTCATGAAAGTAATGAATAGATGAAATATAGTTAACACTAAGTTTCATGAAACACAGTTGTTGAACTTGATATGATAAATATTGAGTTATCTTACTCTTGTGACTAAAATTAATATGAGTGCTCTAGCTTTCATTGAAGGTAAGAAATTTAGGTAAAAAATCAATTAGGAACATGGTGTGATTTTTTTTAAATAAAATAATAAATAATTTAGTTTAATGGAATCTTGAATATCATCATTGGTGAAAAAATATGGCTCATATAGATTGCATGTCTAGCAAATATTTTCCCTATAATAAAATAGTCTACTTGGTAAGAAATTTTCCCTATAATAAAAAGTCTACTTGGTAAGAAATTTTCAAACAAGTTAATCTATGCTATACAAGTCAATCCTTATATTTTTAATGTATGTAGTGTCTAAATCAATGATGAATATTGGACTATGAATAATTCCATTTTCCAACTAATGAAGATAAATTAGTTATCCAATGTATTCACTAACCATATGTCGTAATGAATTTATAGTCAATTTATATGAGATTGAATCTTAAACCCATTATTACATGTGATATTTTATTTATATTAATTTTTTATCTTCAAAGAGGACCCTAATAGGTTGCTTGGGGTGGGGAAGGTGGTTTGCAATATTCTTAACGGAGTTTTGAATTTCAAAACTATGTATAGAGGACTGATGCATCTCCCTTTACTTAGAGTCTTAAATAGGTCTACCCCATTGTGTTCTATGGTTTTAGAAGGGGGTGGTGTATCCCTTAAGTAGATGAGAACTATTTTGTACCACAAGAAGTTAAGTGTTGATTTTATGACTAAAGGTTGGCTCAATTTCTAGTCATCTATCTTCATGATCCTAGAGTTCATCATATGTATTTGATGCACTAAAACCCTCTAATATTTTCTTTTAGTATCATCTTGTGAAATGGGAAAATATCTTAAGATTTATACTTGAGACTTGTAAGATCAAGTAGGTATTTGTAAGCTAAGTATCAAAGAAGTTAAGTCTTGATGTGGTTTTGGGAGAAAAATTATGCTTGTTGACTTGTTGTATGGGATTGGTTATTAGTCATAGTTCACCAATTTTATTTGCTAATATGCATGATAACTAAGAAGAAATTGGGAAATATTGATAAATTTTGTTTAGTTACCTCATAAAATTAAAAAATTTAGTGTGTTTATACTATATTATCTTTATGTGACATGTGTTCCTCTCTTGTGTTAGTAGTTTAATGTGTGAAGTTATATAGTATATAGTAATGTTTGTTTTTCCTTATAGAAGAATAAAACACTAAATATCAGATTCTTGTGTTGAGATCCTAGGTGACCATAAAAAGAATCTTTTCAAATTGAGAACTATACTTGCTTGGCCAAACAATAGGCTATTTAATTCACCTTTGAAGGAATTCGTGGAGGAAGCCCAATCCCAGGGGAGAAGTGTAAGGTCATCCCTCTATCACATGTTTCCACCTTTCCTTAAAAGGTAAGGTAGCATGGAAATATTTGTAAAAGTGTTGATCCTATTTGCATGAAGGATGACATTAGGATAGTCTAGTAGTTGATTTTTTAAATGATGGACATTAAATGTTATGACTAATAGTGATAAGTTTTATGTTCTATATTTTCCAATGTCTATGGATTGTTGATAAGTTGCTTATAAATATTAATCTAGTACATGTGTGCATATGTCATTTTGATGAAGGGTACTCCCCTTACAAAATAAAACTCACCATAACAAGTTTGCATAGTAAAAATGCAAAGAGAACAGTGATATTTTACTAATACTAAAATGGAAAAAATGAGTTACCAAATTACATGGGTTGCTTGATTACAAAACATCAGATACAACAATCAAATATGCAGATCACCTGAATTTAATCTCTGCTTCACTATCTCACAGTCTGCATCCTCTTGTCCCCCTTCCTCTATCTCTCTGTCTTGATTTATCTATCTCCTCATTCATGTCGGCTTCACTACTTGACATTATTTTTCTCCATGTTGTCGTAGTACCACTTTTTCATCTAATGAGTCATCGAGATCTCCTAGGAAATTATCTTGTTATCAGTAACTTCAACCATCAGCTTCAGGTTTGATTTCATTTGTTCAATGGTCACGTTGATCCAAAATAGCGATGTGGGATCAATGAGCATCATTGTGCCAAGTGTCACTACCTTTTTTGTCCATCCATTTCCTTTGACTAACTCATGTCTTTGTTCATCCTTCTTGCCTTTGCCATGTCGAGGGGACGCCAAAACACCTCTCCCCAAAATAGCCAAGTCTCATTGATGAGGATTTATCAAAATGTAAGTTCCTTGTCGTCATCAGTTTATTGGCCTATCAAAGGGAATCCTCCTAATGTCTCACTAATTCATGCATTCCAGGCCAAAACCTTGTCATTACCATGATATGCTTCACTGCTCCGTCGGAGGGACATCGAAATTCATCCTACCAATAACTGAGAGTCTTCTCAATGCTATTTCATGAAATGCCTTACAATTTGTCAGGATGTCAAAGGGACATCAAATGTCATCCCATCGATATGTGAACCTCTCGCTAATGTAACTTCTTCATGCTCATTCATTGTTGCTACTAGCACCATCTACATGTCGAAGGGACACGAGATAAGGTCCCATCGAAGTCTCCCTGTCACACTGATCAGCCATTCTAATGAAGCATATGATGCTAGATGAAACCAAGGTGAAAAGCCTGACTATCATACTTGGTAAAATGAAGTTGATTAGCCCTTATTGAGAGCAAAGAAGTACTAACTCATATTTTGTTGATGCAAGATTGTTTTTCACCCTATATGCTCCTGCATTAAACACCCGAGGTAATTTGAAAAATGACCCAGTCACTTCTCGGGAGCTAGAGAAAACCAAGATATCTAACCTTCGACTTAGACAACCATGTTGAATCTTCAAAAGGCCTTCCCTTCTACTTCACTAGGTACTCATTATATTTTCTGTTCCTTGTGCTTCTTCCCACATGACTATCTATAATTTCTTCAATCTCTTCTTTTTGTGAAATAGGTGTTGGAATCGTCCATTATGCCTTTGTCAATTCTTGCTCCTTATCCCCTTCATGATACTCTGTCAAATTAGAAATGTTTAACACAAGTGAAACATGAATCTCATTCAGCAACTCCACCTCATTCATATTTCCTAAATCATGCTTCTTTAGGATCTCGCATGGTTAAAACTTCTTCATCTTAAACATGTTGTATGTGCCAACTAGAAACATCTCCTTCTGCAAATGAACCATGACCTCATCGCCTACCTAGAACTCCTTATAGCTTCTTTTTTAACCTGGCTTAGCCTTATACTGTGCATTCATCTTATGGATATGTTTCTTAACTTCTTCATGCAAATTATTCAGGTCTTTGGAAAAATCTCCAGCCTCAACACTACTCTTCTCTCCCTTATCCATCTTCCTCAATTCACAAGTAGTTCTAGGACTACTGCAACACAATCTGGAATGGTGATTTACCAGTGCTCCTATTGATAGAATTGTTGTAAGAAAATTCTACCTGTGGTAAAATAAAATCCCATCCCTTGGGTTTGTCACCCACTAAGCATCTCAGCAAGTTACCCAAACTCCTATTCACCACCTCTATTTTTCCATCAGTCTGTAGGTGATGTGTTGAACTAAACTTCAAACCAGTCTTCAAATTCTTCCACAACGTCCTCTAGAAACACCCAATGAACTTAGTATCTCAATCTAAAAGTATGCTCTTGGGTAGACCATCTAGTCGTACCACCTCTCTGAAAAATAATTTTGCAATATGAATAATGTCATTGATCTTATGACATAGAATGAAGTTTGACATCTTCAAAAATCTATCCACTACTACAAATATGGAGTCATGACCTCTCTATGTCCTTGGAAAACCAAGAACAAAATCCATTTTGATGTCCTCCCATGGCTTCTCTAGTATAGGTAATGGCTGATATAACCCCATATTCTGGCTTGTTCCTTTTTTTGTTTGACATACTTTGCAACCCTGCACAAACTTCTTCACATCCTACTACAACTGCGGTCAATAGTAATGCTTTCTCATAACATCAATTGTGTTATCTTGACCAAAGTGTTTAGCTAATTTGCCACTGTGTTTCTCCTTGATCAAGTTCTCCCTAATAGAACCCCTTGGATCACATAACTAATTCCTTCAAAACATACCATCTTGGATTTTAAAATCCAACCATCTTGTCCTATCTAGAGTGATAGGCTCCATACAAGCTTTCCAAGCCTCTACAAAATCTGGATCCTTGAGTTATGAACTCTTGAGTCTATTGAACCCAACAACTTGAATCTGCATTTCTATAACAAACTTTTCCTCCTACTCAAGGCATCTACAACCTTGTTCAATCTTCCACTCCTGTGCTTCAAAACAAATGTGTAACTTTGTAGAAATTAAACCCATTTCAAATTCCTTTGGTTTAGCTTTCCTTGATTGTTTAAATACTATAAAGCTTTATGATCAATAAATCAAGCAAAATCCTTTGGAAGTAAGTAATGTTTCCATTTCTTCAAAGCCTGAACTATAGTGTAGAACTCTTGATCATAAACAAAATACCTTCTCTTTGCATCATTCAAATTTTCACTAAATTATACAATGGGTTTACCTTCTTGACTCAAAATAGCTCCAATGTCACTACCACTAGCATCACAATCTACCTAAAATACTTTGTTGAAATTTGGAAATGCAAAAATAGGTTGCTCTATAACTTTCTTCTTTAGCAAATCAAAACTGTTTGCTGCTCTTGTACTCCACTTAAGCCCTTTTCTATCCCCTCTCAATGTTTCCATCAGGGGTGCACAAATACTACTGAAAGCTTTGACAAACTTCCTATTAAAACTTAATAGACCATGAAAACATCTTACCTCTGTAGCACCCCTTGGTGTAGGCCATTCAATGATAGCTTTCACCTTCTCTAGATCCATCTTAAGACCCTCTACTGAGATTACAAATCTTAGGTACACTAACTCATGTTTCACAAAACTGCACTTCTTCAAGTTGATTAACAACTTATCCTCTCTTAGCTTCTCAATTTTTTTTGATATGCATCAAATGCTCCTCCAATGTCTTACTGAAAATCAAAATGTCATTCAAGTAAACAATAACAAACTTACCCAGAAATTCTTTTTATACCTTGTTCATGAGCTACATGAATGTGCTTGGTGCATTGGTTAGCCCAAAAGGCATGACTAACCACATGTACAAACATTCTTTGGTTTTGAGGGCTATCTTCCATTCATCTCCTTTGCTAATATGGATTTGGTGGTAACCACTCTTTAGATCAATCTTCGTGAAGTACTCAGCTCCACTCAAACAATCCATGATGTTGTCCATCCTTAGTAAGGGAAAACTATACTTGATAGTGATCTTGTTGTTGGCTCTGAAATCTATACACATATTCCATTTCTCATCCTTCTTAGGTGCCAATACTACAGGTACTACACATAGACTCAAACTCTCTTTGATCAATCCTTTTCACAATAGCTCTTGCACTTATCTATTCAATTCTTCATTTTCTATTGGAGTCAATCGATGGGCTGCCTTATTTGGAAAACTGGCTCTAGGGATCAAATCCATCTCCAGTGAATGATCTTCCTTACTAGTGGAAAACCTTCAGGTACGTTATCATAAACAATACCTTGAAAATATTTCAAGAAATCTAAAAATTCTATAGGTACATCACTACCACCTTCTTTTTCAGCTTTAGGGATTAATGCAAAACACATTTTCTCATGTCTCATACCTTCTATGAATTTTATTCCATCAACCAAACAAATTTGTGCATTTTTGCATACCTTTTCTCTTACATCCTTAAGGGGCTTTAGCTTATGTCAAACACCATCCTTTGTCAATGAATAAGTGTTAGCATGTCCACCATGTGCTGCTTGTCGATCAAACTATCATGGTTGTCCTAACAACATGTGGCAAACATCCATAGGTATGATATCACACAAAACCTCATCCTTGTAATCACCAATCTTAAACTTTATCAGACATTGGTCATTGACTAAAGCCCTTTGGTCCTTCTACAACCATGACATCCAATATGGACTTGGATGGCTTCTCCTTTCCAATTGCAACTTAGTGACCATTTCCTCTAAAACAAGATTATCAATGCTACCTCCATCAATGATAACATTACAAATTTTACCTTCACACTTACATCGAGTGTGAAACAAGTTCTTTCTTTGGTTTGGTTCCTTCTTCTCATTCAGCAAGGCTCTTCTGACAATAAGGGACTCACCCCTTTTAACATCTTTAGAATGTGAGGATTGCACATGTATTCATCTACATGGGCAACATGAGCATTTCCTTTTGGTCTTCTATTTGTGCTTCCTTGATGTTGAGAAATATCAAAGACTATGTCATTCTTCGCATTGAAAAAAGGTTCCTCTAAAACCTCCTCTTCTTGGTTCTCGTCTGAATCTTCCTCTGCCTATTTGGTATCCACTATTCTGGTCACGAGGCTGATATGAGTCATCTTTTTTTTATCTTAACTGGTACAGGATCCTTTGCCTTTCCTTTGATTGCCACTTTAGCCTCCATATGGCCATCTACCAGTCCTTCCATCGTAACCTCCACCTCTTTGTTTTCTTTCAAATCTTTTATTCAATTGTTCTTCAAATTTTAAGGAAAAATAATAAGTGTCCTCAATAGTGGTCATTCTTACTAGTGTCAATTCTTCCTATATGCTAGGCATCAACCCATTAATATAATGATCAACTTTCTCCTTATTTTCCTCAAAATTTATTGTTCAAATTAGGACCTTGTGAAATTTCTTTGTGTATTCTTTCACCATCCTTTTTCCTTGTCTCAGGCTCTGCATCATCTTGAGTAGTACCAACTCATAATCAACTAGAATAAATTGCTTCTTCATTTTTACCACCATTCTATCTCATCTAGAAGTCTCCTCTTTCCCTTGTCTACCTCTTTCAAGATGGATCTCTCTCCACCATATGCTTGCATGACCTTTTAACTTTGACTTTGCATACCTTAATTGGTGAGGGTCCTCAATCTCCTCAAACTCAAAAAATTCCTCCATATCATTGATCCAATCGATCAACTCTTCAGGATTTAGACTTCTACCGAAAGTTGAAACCTCCATTTTAGGTTTCTTTCCAAGGCTAGATATTGCTCTCAAAAATCGCATTTCTCTAGGACCCATTTGATTCGTTCTTCTTCTACCATTTCCTCTTTAGTTTCATCTTCACTATCATCTCTTTCTTGATGCACTTCCCTCCTATGAACCTCTTCCTGCAAGGTTTCTAATTGCCTTCTAAGGGATCTGATTTCATCTCTAGGAGGATCTCTTTCTCCACAGTCTCTGCCTCTACATGTATTGTGTTGGGAAAGTCTAGGAGGCATCTTGATCTCAACCCACACTCACAATTCTTGTTACAAACTACCTCACATTCAACGCTATGTTTACAAAATCAAGACAACCTGCTCTGATACCACTTGGTGAAGGGTACTCCCCTTAAAAAATATAACTCACCACAACAAGTTTGCACAACAAAAATGCAAAGAGAAAAATGATATTTTATTAATACTAAATAGAAAAAATGAGTTATAGAATTACATGGGTTGCTTGATTACAAAACATTAGATACAATGATCAATTATGAAAATCGGGCATATAATCTCAGCTTGACTATCTCACAGTCTGAATCCTCTTGTCTCCCTTCCTCTATCTCTCTATCTTGATTTATTTATCTCCTCATTCATGTCGGCCTCACTTCATGACATTCTTTTTCTCCATGTTTTTCGTAGTACTGCTTTGTCATCCAATGAGTCATCTAGATCACCTAGGTAGTTATCTCATTATTAGTAACTTCAACCCATCAACTTCAGGTTTGATTTCATTCACCCAATGGTCACGTTGATCCACAATAAAGATGTGGGATCAATGAGCAATATCATGCCAAGTTCCACTACCTTATTCATCCATCCATCACCTTTGACCATGCCATGTGTTCATTCATCTTGCCCACGTCTTCCATATTGAGGGGACACAAAAACACCTGTCCTCGAAATAGTTAAGTCTCATCGATAAGGCTTTAGCAAAATGTAGGTTCCTTGTCATCATCACTTTTTCGGCCTATCGAAGGTACTCCTCCTAACATCTCACCAAATCATTCTTGTTAGGCTGAAACCTCGTCATTACCATGATATGCTTCACCGCTTTGTTGAAGGGACATAAAAATTTGTCCTACTGATAACCCAAAGTCTTCCCAATGTTGTTTGATGAAATGCCTTACAATTTTTTGGGTTGTCAAAGGGACATGAAATATCATTCCACCGATATGTAAACCTCTAATCGATGTAACTTCTTTGTGCTCATTCACTATTGCAGCTAATGCCATTGGCACATCAAAGGGACACAAGATAATTTCCCATCAAAGTCTCCCTATCACACTGATGAGCCATTCCAATGAAGCATAGGACGTTGGATGAAACCAAGGTGCAAACACAAGGTGAAAAGCCTAATTTCCATACTTGGTAAACTCAAGTTGATTAGCCCTTATTGAGAGAAAAGAAGTAACTCAGATTTTGTCAATGCAAGATTGCTCTTCACCTTGGATGCTCCTGCATCACATTTGGAACATTGTAGACCCATATATCAATTATAAACCACTTAAATAACCTTAAAACACTTCTAATATGCCTAAAGAAATTATTAAAGTGTAAAATATAATCTGAAAAAAGGTAAATTCTATGGAATAAGATAATTAAGTGTTACTGTGAAAGGATATGATGGAGAGGTATTATGAAAATACATTAAGAGGCTATATAAATAAGGGAAAAGTGAGATATGGGGGGGATGTGTGGAATCATGTAGAATTATATAAGTTAAATATATGTGAGAGTTTGGTAGATTAAATTAAGAAGGATTAATTGGAAGACATGCATAAGCTATGAAATAATATTAATATATGATGTTTCATGTGTATATGTTTATCAATCCATACAATTTATTATAATTTGTTTTATACTAAATGAAGTTATCTATTGTGGAGATGGAACATGTCATAAGATGATGAAATTAGCTCTCCTATTTATGCATTTCGCTTGAGAATAGAAAATTAATTATATTTTTTGGGCTTCATTTTTTCCAAGATGAGCAAAGGGAGAAGATAATTAAGAAAAAAGGATTAAGAGGAGAGGATAATATTAGAGGAGTCTTCATATAAAAATTTTGATCCAGCATGTTGGGAAAATATTTCTCAAGGTATAAGTTAAACCTTTGTAGTAGTTTTTCATTTGAAAATAAAATTTGTATGAGTGTGTAGCATTCTTATTTTCTAATTTTTGTTGTGATTGTCAAAATTTGTAAATTCATGAGAAAGTGATCTTGTTTGCATAAGTGGATTATGTTGTATATGTTGGGAAGGTTATGTAGCAATTTTTTGTGTTATGTTTTCATTGACAATATATGTTGGGGTATACTCTCTCTCAATAGCAGAGGGTCCTCCTTATAAAGGGGTTTGAGTGAGTGTTAGGGTTGTTCTCATGTAGAAGGGTTGATTGATTGCTTATGAGCCACAAAAGTTTAAGGATCGTGAGCTAAACTACCCCAGTCACAATTTGGATCTAGCAAAAGTAGTCCATGCACTTGTTAATTGGAGGTATTTTATTTTGGTTCATTGGTTTGAGCTTTATATTGAACATCGTAGTCTACAATATATCTTCACTTAGCCAAACCTGAATTCTTGATAATGTCACTGGATGGAGTTCTTGTGTGAGTATGAATTTGACGTTCATTACATCAAAGGGAAGGAGAATGTTGGTGTGGATGCATTGAGTATGTGGAGACATGAGATCTCATTTTTGACCCTTGGTATCAATTTGTGGGGTCATATTCTTGAGGCACTTCCAAGTGATACGTGGTATCAGGAGGAGAGAGTGGAGATAGATTTTGAGAGATCCCTTGGGGGTAGGTTTTCTTATTATTATTTGGAGTGTGATGGACTATTAGAACATCTTGGTCATACTTATGTTCTAGTTTCCCAAGATCTTTGTTCATTATTTTTTTTTCTGAGGCACATCATGCTCCATATTCATCACATCTTGGCATCAAGAAGATTTGCAAAATTACCTTAGAGAGTTGTATCATTGGGGAATGATGATGCAAAATGTTACTAATTTTATGGTTAGATTCCTTAAGTGTGTTGGGAATAGGATGCCATTTAATTGCAATCTTAAACATATTTCATGTATCTCCTAAGTCCTTGAAAAGTGCTCCCTGACATTAGGATTAGAAATCTAGATTAAATTTGAATGAAATGAACATGTAAATTGAAATTTGTAATTATTCCTAAATGATAGAAACATGTGCAGATGCCCAAGAAGATATCCTACAAAATAGGAGCACATGGGGTGCCCACATGGAAGGTGGAACCCACCTTGCTTAATTTAACTATTTGGAGGATAGATAACACTTCAGTAATGCATGTAAAGATCCTAGAAATTAGAGATTGATATTTACATGAGTGGAGTTTAGTTTAGTTTAGTTTAGTATAAGTTCAGTTTAGTTCAATTTAGTTTAGTTTGGTTCAGTTCAGTTCAATTCAGTTATGGTTCAGTTATCTTCGATTGCATGTAGTTAGTTTTAGTTGAATTCTAGTTGACTTTAGTTGACTTGAGTTGCATGACTAATGACTTTAGTTGCATGATAGATAATAGGTGGATACATTCAGTTAAGTGGGATTGATCAATCATGCATAATGTTTGCATGAATTGGTGGAGAGGTATGTTTTAGTTAACAAAGATTGACTTGGACCCACCTTGGGCACCCAAGTTGGGATCTTTGAGTTAACACCTTTTGCATGAGAAGATATTTTTAAGTGGTTAAGGCCAAGAATCAATATCCCACACATTTTTTGTAGTTGCATGCCATTCCTGAGTGGAAGTGGGATATGATTTCTCTTGATTTCATTGTTGGGTTGCCTATGTCTTCTTGTCATCATGATGGCATCATTGTGACTATGGATAATGATCTGAGGTTTCCCATTTTTATCTAATAAGGTCTTTGTGTTCAGCTACATTAGTGGCATGTGTGTTCATGGAGGACATTGTGTGTTTGCATGAGATTTGTCATAGGATCATTTCAGATTGAGATCTAGTGTTCACATCTAAGTTATGGACTTCCTTAAAACATTATTTAGGGGGTGCAACTTAAATTTAGTTCCTCCTACTATCTTGAGATAGATGGTCAAATGGAGAGAGTGATCTAGGTTCTTGAGGACATGCTTTGCATGTATGTGATGGACTGATAGACAAAGTGGGAGGACTATTTGTATCTTGTAGTATTTTCCTATAATAATGGGTACCCCAGTTCTCTTAGCATGACACTGTTTTAGGCCTTTCATGGTCGACCTTGGCGTACTCCCTTGAGTTGGGATTGTTTGGAGGATTGTGTTATCATGGTTCTTGAGATGCTTCAAGAAATGGAGTAGCAAGTTGATCAGATCAAGGAGCACTTGGTGACAACCCATGACCATCAAAAGAAGTATATTGATTCCCATAGATTGGATCGACACTTCTTAGTAAGTGACTATATTTTCATGAGAGTGCAACCATGCAAGAGTCTTATCTTTCATGGAAAAGTCTCTAAACTCAAACTAAATTGTGTTGGAGCTTTTGAGATCCTTAAAAGGATTGGTCATGTTGCCTATTGTCTTGCTTTGCCACACAACTTATCGTATATCCACAACATATTCCATATTTCGGTTCTTAGGTAGTATATTCAAGATGTGACCCATGTTCTGGATTGGGTTGCTTTGTAGGTCCAAGAGGGTGGGAAACTATCTTTAGATCCTTTTCATATTCTCCAACAGTAGACACTAAAGGTTGGGATCTAGAGTAGGTAAGGTTCTAATGGGACCTGAATGATGAGTCTTCAGTGACTTAAAACGATGTAATGCAACTAATATTTCTTTATCCTTGTCTTCTTGCATGCTTCCATGAGTAAGCCTATTTCTAGTAGGGGAGAATGTAGTGTGTCTCAGATTTGCAATCTTTAGTACAATTTTTGAATGTGATCATATACTCTTACCTATATATAGATTCAATATTATTTGTAGCATAACTATTATTCCTCTAAATCTCTCATCACTTTCTGGTCAACGATCTCCTGCACACTATCAGGAAAATGCATGTTGACCCACTTATGGAGGTTGATTTCTCCCATAAACATATCATCAGTTGGATTCTTTCTGGTTATCATCTCTAACAACACAATACCATAGCTGTAAATATCAGCCTTTGTCGAAATCTTCCCACTCACGTCATACTCTGCATTGAACAAACAAACAAAGAGTTTTCCTGTCAGATCGGATCATATACATGGCAATACGAGCAGATAATTATTTGGCACATCAGTACCTGGTGGAATGTAGCCGATGGATCCTTTGAGAGACAGAATTGAAGTCAATGATTCTAAGGACTCTAACCCACAAATCAATTGAGAGATGCCAAAATCGGCTACATGGGCTGTCATATCTTCATCCAGGAGAATATTGCTAGGCTTTAAATCACAGTGTGCAACTTGCACTGAACAATCATGATGTAGATATTCCAATCCATTGGCTACATCTAATGCTATGTTTACTATGTCCCTCAGGTCCAATACACAACTATCTGAAAACAATAGTTTCTCCAAATTTCCTCTAGACATGAGTTGGAGAACCAACACTTTATTCTCAGTTTCTGAACAAAAGGTTATTCCTGTGCCTAGAGTTTCCCAGAACTTTGCACTCTGCGCTAAAACTCTTCCAGGCCCTCTCGTGTTTCATGTTGAGGACCTTGAAAGCAGCGATTGTACCATCATTTAAAATAACTTTATAAACAGAGCCAAAGCTACCAGTACCTAACAAGTTTTCCCCATCAAATCCATTAGTTGCTTTAATGATTTCTCGATACGAAATTCCCCTGTGAGCAATTAGATTTATCTTTGGAAGATCTGTAGAGTCGCCATGACTCGTCCTCCGAATATGCAAGTAATGTCTCCTGTAAATTAATCCCCCTATTAGCAAACACATTACAATGGCAACTGCTCCCGCTGCCAATGCAATTATTCGAACTTTACTTCTAGGGTTTTTACCTAAAGTAATGACAATTGGACACGAGCGAAGATGTATCCATTCTCCACAAAGAAAGGAATTTCCTATAAATGATGCAGCTGTGAAATTTTGGAAGGCACCTTCTTGTGGGATTTCTCCACTCAATTTGTTGAAAGACAAGTTCATATACTCGAACATCTTCAAATTTCTTAAAGACACAGGTAATGGTCCTGACAGGTTGTTATAAGACAGGTCCATATCCACTAGGTTATTTAAGTCACCAAGCGAATTTGGAATTTGGCCATGTAATTTGTTTGAGGAAAGATTTAGATGCTGGAGGTTTGAACAGCTTCCCAGTGTGGCTGGAATTTGACCTTCCAACCTATTTGCAGAGACATCTATACCTTGGACATTTACCATCCTTCCAATTTCCATAGGCAATTGTCCTTCTAATGAATTCCCTGACAAGTTGAAATAAAATTGTAAATTGGGAAGAGACTCCACTTCAGGGGGTAGTTATCCAGCGAGGACGGGATCTGGCCCGTAAACAGATTAGAAGAAAAATCAATCCGAGTCAAATTGGTTAGGTTGGCAATCTGTGAAGGTATAAATCCTGTTATATTATTTCCATTTAGTAAAAGCACGGACAGATTTGTGGGGAGTTTTTCTGGGATGTGTCCTGTCAAATAATTGTCATGGAAACGCAATTCATTCAATTGGGTGCAGTTGGACAGAGCTAACAGAATGGGGATTGTAGTAGAGCTGCCACTGACAAGTTGATTAGAAGATAAACTCAGAAATTCAAGGTGGGAAAGCTTGCTGAACTCCAATGGCACAACCCCTGTCAGGTGATTTAACTCTATGTCCAGATTAACCATTTGGGAGCAATTGGCAAGCGAGGTTGGAATAGCACCTTTGAGGTTATTTCCCATAGATAAAGTATTTGGAACTGAGCCAACTTCCCCAACTCAGATGGGATCTCACCATTCAAGTTGTTGCTGTGGAGATCTAATTCAGTGAGGGTTGATACGTTTGAAAGGGAAGATGGAACAGGGCCTGATAAATTATTTTCAAATAAGTAGAGCGACTGCAATCCATTTAGCTGTCCTAATTCTTGGGGAATTAGGCCTTGGAGATGGTTAGTTTCCAGAAACAGCCTATATAGAGAAGAAAGGTTTGCTAAAGATGACGGAATGGTACCTGTGAGGTTGTTAGCTCCCAACATAAGAACTTGAAGTTTTGTGAGGCCACTCATCTGTGGTGGAATGCTTCCTGTCAAATGATTATCCGCTAGAGACAATTGTATTAACAGTTGGCAAGCAGAGAGATTCAATGGAATTGGACCTTGAAGTTATTGAGTGATAGATATAGTAGTTGTAGGCGCTGTAGTTTCCCTAATTCCTGTGGAATTTCTCCACTGAGGCTGTTGTTATAGAGATAGAGTTCTTTTAAAAAGGAGAGGTTTCCAATTGCAGGAGAAACAGAGCCTTGTAATTGGGAGCTCTCAAGACTGAGGGACTCTACTCTCTGGGCTGCTGCATCACAACCAACTCCTGTCCAGTTGCAGAAGGGAATACTGGGGACCCAATTCGCAAAAGCATTCAGAGGATCCAAGGTGATTGAATTCTTGATTGCAATGAGACTTTGTTGATCAGAGTTTGATTGGGCAGCAATTTTGGTAGGAGTGGAAAGGAGGAGAAACAGAAATAGATGACGCCACAACACTAACAAACAATTCATCTTTGCAACCTAGGAATGATACGAAAGATCAGATAGGGAATGGAACTCGAAAGTTAATAACAAGTTTCAGATTATCCTGTTCTGTTATACCAACAGCTGTTACCTGTAGCATATTAGTTCTGCCCCTCCCCAACTGCAGTAGAAGAACATTTTGAAGTATTTAAATCAAAATCAAGTTCGCGTATTCATGCTTTTAAGGATAGAAGCACAGACAAAGTCCAAGATGTCAAAATCTTGCCTAAAATATGCTGTGGAACAACACTAGATCGCCTGCTTGAAAACATTAATATATTTCACGGTCGTCACATTTACTGAAAAACATACAGTCAACTAGCATTCGATAGGAGATTTCAAAATAGACGCTTATACTTCAAGAAACCAATTGTTTTGTTATTTCATAAACCATGATTTAGGATGGACTGGATTTTTTTATTTTATTTATTTATTTTATATATCTATATATAGAGAGAGAGGGGGGATAGAGTGGATTAACCATGGTTTGCATCTGAAATTTATATTTCAACCTAGTGAACATTATTTTGTTCAAAAATTATAACTTTAGGACAAAGTTGACTAATGATGGAGATGGGTTACACCTAAACCTTTCTATTTTAATATCCTATTTAGAGTTATTTCATAAATTATAAATTTAAGAGAGAGTTGACTAATAACATAACAAGTGTCAGTCACATAGTGGCTAGTATTTGTCTTTGTAGTATTATAAGAAAAACATTTGTTGTCAATCAAGAACTAGGTAAAGAATTTGTTATCTAATTGATAGACAAGGTGGCATGACATAGTGATATAAAAGTAGTCGAGTAATAGTTATGAGATCAATAGACTTGTGCAAGATGATTCTATCCCAATGTTAATGGTTTGGTGAAGATTAGTTGTTAGGGCTGACTTTGATCCCCTGTTTGATTCATAGTGCACACAAATATGACAAGTATAGTTCATCAATTAGTTGATTTTAAGTTTGATAGAAAAATCTCTAAGAGTGTAGTTAAAGTTGAGTTTGTCAAAATAAGAGTTATGATAATTTCAACTCTTCATTGATATAATGTATTATGTAATTTAATATGTTAAATAAACTATATGTATATTGATTACAATACAATATAATATAAATACAATATTGAAAATGGAGGGACCAACAAAATAAACCAATGCTACATAAACTATTATAGAGATGTTAAATACAATCTTAAGTTTTTTTATTTACTTAAACAATGATTATTATAATTTACTTTAAAAAAAAAGTTATTATATATTGAATGGTTATTTTATTTTACTTTTGAAAATTTTAAAGTTATTATTTGTTGAATAATTATTCTATTTTATTTTTAACACTATTTAACTACCAATTTATTTTATGTAGTATCTACTTTGAAGAATTATAAAATTTATTTTATATAATATTATTATAACTATAATATAAATACAATGTAATTATATATATAAATTTTTGTAGTGCAAAAATTTCAAGAGATCTAAAGGATGCTTCCCAAATTATATGAACTCTTCAAGTAGTTATCAGCACACAATAAGAAAAATCAATGAAAATATCTCGCAGTCATAATATCGAAAAGACAAAACGAGATCTTTACAACATTAATGTATTCATTATACATAAAAAAAATTCTTCTTATCCTTGAAGCTATTGTTATTTATCTTTTTCAACCCTATTGAGATAGTCTTTTCAACACCAACTTCCTGAGAGTGAATGTGAGAATAATAAAAAAGGGAGAAATTATGTAGGAAACCATATCTAGTTTTGTGACAACCCCTTGTTACATAGAACATTGAAAAATAAATTTAAAAAAATTGATAGATCCTAAAAACATTTCTTAGAAAATTTTAGATTAGTCCCAAAAGAGTGAAAGAAAATTTTATTTAACACTGATTTAAGCTGTAGAAAGTGCATGGCCCATTTCTTAAAAATGTAATAAAAGAATAGAGAAAATGCATCCTTGACAAGATCAATCATACTAAGTATTGAGAAGGAAGTTGAAGACTAATTGAATTCTTCATTGATATCACAAGTTCTAAAGTTGTCTTAAAACCATCTTGATTAGCTCCAAAGCATCTCAACAATGAAAAGGGACAATGGTTTACATTTTTAAAGATCTGTTAGTTGAAGAAGTGAAATTCATGCCCAAATTCCCCTAAATATGAACATCTCACGAATTTATCCAAAATTCAAAAAAATTAGAAGATAATCTACACTCAAAATAATTCCAGCTACTACTATAGGGAGCTAGGATACAAAAATATTTTCTAGCAAATAATGTATAACTCATATCCAAAATTAACTGCATATTTTAGATGGTAAAATTAATTTTTGTAACTTGTCACAAATTGTGTAGAGGTACAGTTTTGTTTCCTTAGAGCTTATTAACATTTTAATATACCTTCATATTCTCATAGATATTGGGGATCCAAAAACACTACCAAATCCTCACATTACTCCAACTATATATTTTTCACTAATAATCATTAGTTCTCCTTCCAAACCAACTTATGAGACCCCCATCCTTTTCCTATTGTTGGCCAAATTTTTAATTCAAATTTAATCTTAAGTTAATTTCCACTTTTATTGCCTTGTATTGAATCATATACAGAATTTTTGTAGACCAAAATATCCCCAACATCCCTACCAGTCACAACGTGTGGAAGGAAGACATGAAACTTGGCTTAGGTAATTTGATCAATGCAAGAAAAACCTCAATTATAAGAAGATTCCATGAAAATTTTATGCCCTATCACTAATGGCATGATATCAATAATCTAGAATATAGGAATTACTTACTTGTAAGACATATCAATCAGTCCCATAACAACATAGTGTTCTCACAAGCTTTGTTCCTTTGCTATGCTATTGAGTTTGTGATTTCAGACTATTCATGTTAATACAATATATTCATGCCTAGGATGAAGTATTTTATTTGTGGTCTCACAAAACTTGGGATAAACTAACAAATCTCATGTTATCAATCAATGAACAATAAATATATTATAAAATTTTACTTCTACCACATTATTTTTGATTCGATAAGTAGGGGAAGGGCCCTAATCCTGTGGTACAAAGCAAGGAAAAAAAATAGAGAAATAGACTAGGAGAAACAACACCTACCACCACCAGAAAATAGCAGTAGATAGGCCATACCATGGCCAAAAATGGCATGCAGGCCAAGAAACAAAAATTGCAACCACATAACCATTAGCAACCTAATAAAAAATAGAATCCCCAAATAAATCCAAAAAATGGAAAGAAAACCATTTATGAGATCAACCAAAGTCTAGCAGGTATGAAACCATAACAACGCTATCAAGAAATAGCAGTCAGGGATAGTAAAAGTGAGCACTGGTAGTTTTAGAGAAAACATATGATTAGAGAAAAAACTCCCAATTAACACCAGAATGGGACACAAACTCCCCCCAAGCAGGGCCATCTTCAACTTTTTAACCAGGCCTAACAACCAAAAAAAAAGGCCAACATGCCAGCTTCCAAGCAAACAAAACCATAGCCTAAAACAACAACCACCCCGAGGGTGGGAAAGACAAACAGTTCTTCAAACTCATACAATCATGTTTAAGATGAATCTAAAATCCAAACCACCAGAAAACAACTAAGCCTATCATCACTCTTTGATAGAACCATCCCACATGGAACCTGTTACTTAGAGAAACCGATTTTGATCCAAAAATAGCCTTAGCGTTGATGGGGTAGAGAGCCTCCATCAACCTACTTGCCTCTCCATCTCTATAGGAGAGAGAACATCCCAAATGCACAACCACCCAAACAACAACACTTGTAAAACACCAGCCCCCGAAGCACCACCTTGAATCGAGCACCAACTCAAAATCCAACTCTATAGGAGATAGCTCCCCTCTAAAAGAGAGTGAAGTGATAACCATAACCACTAGTGCCACCAATCCCCTGCACGAACTGATTCCACCTCAAAAGGAACCAATAGAAGAAAAGGGAGCTTCTCACAATAACTACAACCATCAACTCCAGCTCAAAAGGAGAGGGATTCACCTTTGAAGGAGCAGTATCCACCTCCATAGGAGACCTCAACTGTAGGACCAAATAGGAAGCCAACACACCAGTAGAAAAAGTTGTCACCACACCTTGTGGCAACCCAAGCAACTGGTACCAGAAGGAAGCAAATGAAATCAACTCAGCCCAATGAGGATACAGACTTCCTTGAGCCATCATAAGGAACAAGGCAGAGAAGAGCCCCCTCCACCATTTCCAAAAGAAACCAATCTACGAAGGGGAACCAATAGAAACCTTAGAACTCCCAACACACAACGCCAACATGTAGAGGTAGAAAAGGCCCAACACCAATAGAGAAAAACAAAACATTGTAAGCCTAGAATCCCCACCACAACCATAACAAAGGGCCAACAAAAGCACAAAGTTGTAAGAGTAGAAGAGCACCACAGTTATCACACTATGTGTAGAGAGATTAAAAAGACCCAAATCTCCAAGCACCATCGGAACCCTTAGGTACACCAATAACTTCCAAAATTGGTACCAGAAGGAAGCAAAGGAAAGCACCTCAGCCAAGAGAGGATACAAACTTCCACGAGCCATCATATTGAACAAGGCAGAGAAGAGACCCCTCCACCATGTGCAAAAGCAACCAATCTCCAAAGGGGAACCAATAGCATCCTTGGAACTCCTGACACACAACACCAACATGTAGAGGTAGAAAAAACCCAACACCAACAAAGAAAAATAGAACACTACAAGCCTAGAATCCCCATCACAACCATATAACAGAGGGCCAACAAAAGCACAAATTTGTAAGAGCAGAAGAGCACCACAGTTATCACACTATGCAGAGAGAACCAGGAAAGACCCAAATCTCCAAGCACCTTTGAAACCCTTAGGAATACCATAACCCCCTTTTCCAACATTGCACAGAAACAAGGCAAGGGAAAGGCATAACAGAACTCAAGGCACATCAGATCTTCAGAAAAGAAGGAACAACAAAGAACATCTAAAGCAGATTGAAGGAAAAGGTACAAGAAGCAACTAGGCACACCAAAGCTAGGCAAGAACATGCCAAGGAAAAGAGGGAAAACTTCCAGAACCAACCCCATAATAGTAGCAAAGGTAGGAGAGGAGAACCCACCAAACATGAACAAAACCAGGCAATTTAACAGAGAGACCACTTTCACGACGGAAGACAATAGGGACCTCTCCTTAGGGGCCAAAATCAAAAGAACACCCAAACTACCCTCCAAGCACACAAACAAACTTTGGTAGCCAAGACAAAGCCTAGAACCAATGTAGCAAGAAGCCCCGTCGGACCCAGCTGCAGCTGTAGCCGTAGCAAGCTCCAAATGAGAGGACATCCACAACTCACATGAACCAACCAAATATAATCATAAGCCCTAATAGGCACTGGTCTGAGACCACCTAAAAATGATGGAAACAAAGTAGAAAAATGAGTTCCCCCATACCTATCTATTGAGCCAACAAACTCCCACACGAAACCAAGAAACTGCCAATAGGATCCCAAAGAGACAAACTCTCCCCTGCAAGATAGAGGTAGCGAAAAAACCTTTGGCACAACAAGAAACCCATAAGCACAGTGACCATACAACACCAACCCTTCTACCACATTGTTGATATTTTATAAAATTGATAATATATACAAGTATTTAAATATATAAAATACCTCTATCTAAAAACATCAACAAATGATTTCTTGAGATATTTATATTGAATTTGTTATTATTATTTTTGATAGATCAAATTGTTCATACAAACCTAGCTCTTTATATTAAAAGATTATATAATAGAAATATTGCTTCATAAAATGACAACCAATGCTATCTCCATGCTATAAAAACTATAATCACTTTCTTTTTAGATTCTAAAACTCATAATTTTTCTTTTATAATTTTTTTTATTTTAGGAAATATGATAAATAGACTTTGATAATTTAATTACAATTTCTTTCAAAATTCCAATAAGAGCACTATCAACTAGCATGCAAAATATTGTAAGTAGCTCCTTGTTTTCCCATCAATAACATTAGAGATCATATTAATTAGAGATAAAATGTTTTCCCTAGGCACATGGGGAGCAACTTTGCTACCCATAATGCAAGGATAAATAAATTATCCAGAAACTTCATATAGGATTTTTCCATTGAAATACTTTGATATCTTCACAGTACTCTTCCAATGTTCATAATTTTAACTTTCTCTAGCTAGACCTTTTTAATCTCTTCAAGTCCACTAGACTAATCTCAAGATATATAATGCAGAAGTGACTAATTACTATGATCTTTGATATACAATAGTAGGTGTAAGACTTTGGGGTGAAGAAAACTTTTGGAATTGGAAATAGCACTCCTATGAGGAACAATAAAAGAAATCAACCTTGAATGTAAATCAAAATCCATAGAGGTAGAAAAGTAGAAAGAATAGAATTAGAGAGGAATTAATGACTTGCATTTCCTCGGGAGGGGATTTCATAGCCAAAAGATTTTCTTCTATAATGGGCTTTGACTATCATAATCAATATTAAAATTATTTTAATTAAATAAAAAAATCACTCAAAAGAAGTTAAGCTTCTTTACAAAAAAATCTAATCAATAAATGATTAATAAAATTAAAAATCATAAACATTTTTTCTATTGAATTAAGCATATTTAAATTATAATATAAATAATTTGCATAAATTCAATATTCTTCACAAATAATCTAAAAAATCAGATGAATAAAACAAAGGCTACATCTTGTGGATAGCCCAAAACATATTTAATTAAATACTATATTATCTAGTATCGGAAAAAGAAAGCCACGTGTGTAGTAGAAAATGAAAGGTTATTGCATCTTGTTTGCTTTGGTGAGCTACACAATGTGTCTACAATCATCAAGAATAAACTTCCCCAATACCAAATTGACTTCAGATAAGGCTCATCTCTTCAATTGGTACACCCTTTGTCTCTAGTGGGAAAATATACACAAAAATGTTCATGATCAAAACCCATCCAAAAAAGAAAATGAACAATCTAAACTTCAAATGACAGAGCATGGCTAAAAATTCTTGGGTAATGATGAAGATGGAAAGGAATTTGACTCAAATATTGATACAAGTTTCCCTCCCAGTCAAATTTAAAGGGGGAAAATTTCACTAGGAAATAACCACTCAAGGGCCCCCATGACCATGCAAAAGCTACTGTAACATCAATGCATATAAATATTAGTGGTGCCATCACTTGGGGATAAAAAGTTTTAAATATTTAGTAGTGGCATGCCTAAGAGAACAAAGGGAAAAGTGAAAAAGAAACACCAAAAAAAAAAAAAATTTGGGATCGCAAGAGATGATATTATTGTCTACATAGATTCTAAAACACATATCATTAATTTCCATCTATTAAGACAAAAAGACAGTGAAAAAAATTCAATTATATTCTTCAAACAAAAATTCTATTTGTATTTTAAAAAATCACTAATTTTCTCCAATCACATGCAAAAAATATGATGCAGGAATTAAATAGATTAAATTTTCTCTAATTTTTCAACTGTCAAAAATTTCAAAGTCTTTTCTCTACACTATAGAAAAAAAATGCTCATACAATTTTCATATAAAAAATGGTTCAAGAAGAAAAATAATTGGATTTTCCACATATCAAATATATATTGAAAAATTTCTAGCTCCACATTTTCTCAAACCAAATATAGAGTAATTAGCTAGATAAATTCCCTTAAAATCCTATGAGTCATTATAAAAGTTTGCATAAGGGCTCTGCAGGCATATTTTCAACTATAGGCAATTGAAACAATAGAAGTAGTCTAATTATATTTGTGAATGAAAGAATGGATTACAAGGGCCTTGGATGGGGATGCTCCTTGGGAACATCTGGTTCCCTATCAAATACAAATTGCTATAGCTGGTTACTCTTGGGACTTGGTTAATTGGAGGGATAAGCTTCTTATGGGGCTCCCTTCTTTAAGACTCATGGTTCTACCCCATTTAACACCATTTGGACTACTTGGAAGATGACTTCACAAAGACTATCTTGGTATGATCAATCTTTAAGTCATGGTCTAAGTTTCACATCTTCTTCCATTTGGTGGAATCAGTTGGTTCAACAAGATGATGCTTCTCTTGCAAAGATAAAAATCCTTAAAGGAAGATAGTTGCTTAAAAAAGGAATCCAAGTGTTTCATGATTTGTGGGACTCCAACATGTTTACTTGGAAGTCTTGGTAACAACTCAAAGCCCAATTCAAGCTTTCTCCAGCCATCAAAGATGTTCTAAAAATTCAACAACTTATTACCCCTGAGCTCTCATGTTTACTATCTACATCTTGCCATGATAACTTTCTCAAAGAATGGAAATGGCCTAACAATTGTAGCTTTCGATGCTTTCTTGTGAAGATTGTCTATTAACAAATCTTTCCCCCCATTTCCCTTGCCCCTCAGCTTAATCTTAAATGGAATTGTAAGTTTAACCGTGCTAAATGGAACAAACTAAGCTCTCACATTTGGCATTCCAAAGCTGATGCTCAATCCCAACTCGTGGCATGGAAAATTCTTCATGTTAAATTGCCTATTGGAGATCGTCTCCACTTCTTAACTCCCTCCCCTTCTTGTCCATTTTTCTCTAAATGGGAGTCTATTAAGCATACATTTTGGCTCTACCCTCATGCCTGTAACCTCTAGTGCTATCTATTATCCACCTTCCCTACTATTCTACCCCACAAGTGGACTTGGAGATCTATGTTGTATGGGCTTTCTCAACATCACAATCTTATCTCTTAGAACTTTAAGAAAATTATCGTTAAGTTTATTTGGAGACTCTGATGCTTGGATTCATTCTCTAATACCCTTTTCCCTCTTCATAAAGAGGTTTTGATACTCAGAGTAGATTTCTTGCTCCATTGCACCATTCTCCAACATACTCTCCAAACTAAGCCAAATATTCAAGTTGTATTAGCCAACCTATAGATGCAAATTAAATCATTTAAAGCTAGTTTGCAGGATACATGGCTGCAATTTCCAAAGGACAATCTCATAGGTTTATTTTGCAAAACGTTTTATACAAGATTATGAAGCTGGAAGCTTTATAGTATTTATGTTTAGCTTTCTTGATGAGGGTGTGAAAATAGTGA
Source organism: Sequoia sempervirens (assembly GCA_007258455.2). Lineage (NCBI taxonomy): Eukaryota > Viridiplantae > Streptophyta > Pinopsida > Cupressales > Cupressaceae > Sequoia > Sequoia sempervirens. Next base: position 68,074 of record VDFB02266712.1, on the reverse strand, counting down.
AGGCTTTGGGAGTTTTTTCTTTTTGATGGACAACCAAATACCAACTTCATCTTTTAGGTCTATAGCCATATTTCTTTCCAGCATCATCCTTGTGCAAAAAATTGGAGTTTTGAAATAGGGCATGGACATCCAACATTGTTTGTCTTTTCTTCTTCTACATGTTCATTGTTCTTTTGGGCTCAGTTGGTAAACATAGGCAAGCTTGTCTGATACACTCATATTTCACTCCAAAATGGGAGTTTTGGAAGAGGGTATAGATAGCCATCAAGCTTCTGAATTCATTGTTGCTATATGGGAGGTTACCTTTAATGTTTTGTGTTACTCTAGATGCCCTATGTGACATAGTTTTTAACATGTATCACCAGAATTTGCTACTATTGTATTGGAATTGCTAGTGTAATAGTATATAATTTTTTTTTACGTTTTGATTAGAGGTAAAAAAATGGGTTTTGAAGGGGCTCGGAACCCTTTACAAAAAGGAATAGCTAACATAAAAAGGAAACATCAAGAAACAACCATCAGAACAATGACAACAAACCACTAGCCAAAAAGCAACCAAAAAATGACACACAACACTACATATTGTTTAGAATTTCCACAGCTTCCATCTCACTAGCAACAAGCTTCTGTCCCTTAACCCTAGTATTAGAAACCTCCAAACCTGAGGCCTTAGCCTGATTTTTCAATCTATTTCTATTCCTAACCCCAAGCCCACTAGTATTTACCTCAGAGCTCAAAATAGAACCTTTAGCAGAACCCTTAGCAGCAACATAATCCTCCCCAGCCCACTTACCCTCAACAACCATATCATTAGCAGACAAAATTTCCTTTCTCTTAATAAGGGGAAAATCCTTCACAGAGTCTAGCCTAGTCAAGACTTTAGGATATTCCCCACTCTTCATAACCATGTTCCAAATCTTGTCAATTTTCTCCTTAAGCAAGAACATTTTAACCTCCATACTATGTTTCAGATTGACGATTTCCTCTGCCGCAGTATTAGCAACAGTATTGAGACCAACCATTAAATTATCAATTTGGCTTTGGATCGTAGGATCCTCAATCTTACAAGAAATGCTTCTAATGCAAAAATTAGTTCTATTAATCTCATGAAAAAACCATTTAAAAAGTTTTAAAAGAACATTGGCACTGTCACGGGCCAAACCCAACACATTAGAAAGATCCTCCCTATCAAAGTTTTCAATGTGATTTCCCACAACATCCTCTTCAGAGGAACTCTCATGGACCTTTTCCTCAGAGGAATCCTTACCTTTAGCAACAGTCATAGGAGACTTCATCCTACAAATGGAGTTAGCATTTTGCTTCGCAACAACCAACCTCTTTTGAATCCTTTTCGTGTCCACTTTCTTAGCTCCTGCAGCTTGATGACCACCCATAGCTATATCCTTCTACTTAGTAAACCCAATGTTAGCGCTTGGAACATCCCCACCATGGAAGCCACCAGCCACAGAGAAAGTGGAATTCTTCAAAACCCTTCTCTTTCGACTTCCCCCTTTAGGATCTTGTGCAAGTCTAGACGCAGGGGGAGGAGAGGAAGCTTCCCCGTAAAGATCATTTTATTCTTTGTTCCCCTTTAAAGGAATAGTCACCTCCACATCATCACTGCATGTCATATAAATCCCTTCCTCAATAAATTTCCTTTCCCCATATTTACTTTGAACAGGGGATATGGGGCCCTCCTACAAAGAAGCATACAAATAAGGGACATAATCAACACCATCCCTGTCCAACTTAGAATCTTTATTTAACATCAGCCTCCTCTTCCTTGGTTTCTTAGAAGCCCTTTCCTCACCTAACTCAGTATCATAACCCTCCCTAGCTTTAGCTTTCAGAGTAACTAGAGTCTTTTGGACATCATGAGCTTTAACATGTTCATAAATTAAAAGAATCAGCCCCACATGCAATACAATGTTTTTTGGGTTCTTCTTGTACTCTTTAATCCCACAATCCATCGACACCAACAAATAATAGGGAAAAGACACCCATTTTTTGTGCCTAAAATGATTAAGCAATAGAAAATGGTAATTATTAATGGTCGTATACCTTCCTTCTAGGGTAACATACCTCATGATTTCTTTGACAACGTCCCGCCAGAGAGCGTTAAAGGAAGTCCTAAGATACCCTCCACTCTTCGCAGGCTTCAATTCATCACTCTCATTTTTCTTGAAGAAAAGAGACATCACAACTAGTGACTCTTTTTTATCCATGTACACCTTCATGCCCTTAATCGGAAGGCCAGTAATTTGAGCTATATAAATTATTGTCTTTCCTTCTTTGACTATCCCTTCCTCATATATTATCTATTAGAGGGACCCTCACTTAAACTTGTCTATGTATTTTCCTTCATTACCCTTCCCCCCTTCCTCCATTGTTATCCACCCACATGTTGTCCCACTCTACATGTCTCACAACAAGGACCACTTTGATAATAATTCCCTATTAAATGATTATAAGTTTATCACTCAACAAAATTGATCATCACTTGTCTCTCCTCCAAAGTAGACTACCTAACGATGTCATCTACTCCTTAACAAATATCACCATCGCCCAACTTGAGCCTGGCTAGGGATATTACAAGGTATAGGATAAATTGTCTACACTCATCTCTCTTTATAGTCTAGTTCTCCTACATTCATCCCTCTCTTCTAGCCAACTTCTTTTCTTTTTCCTACCACTCAATATTCCTTCACCTAATTCTTCATGCCTACTCATCCAACTCACATTCCTACCATTTATGTCTCTCACTCCATTCCTCCTTTTAACTATGATCATGTCCCTTTAGGTAACCAATTTACCTCCTACCCTTCTGTGTCACCCTTTCAACCCTTCACTTATCTTTCTTGATCCTCTCTTACCACTATTGTCACTCCCTCTCCTATCACTCCATTAACCCCACAGCCCTTGCCACACTCTTACCAAAACATGATTTTTTTTACATCTACCCTCAGTGTCCCAACCTATGCTCCTAACCAAGTATCACTTACCACCTAGTTCAAGAAATTTCAATAATAAAATGCTAGCTAGATCTATTCTTCCATCATCCTAAACCCCAGGGGATGGAACCTTAAACCTCCTTCACAACATAATATGTTTGGCTATACTAAATCACCCAAAAGAACCATAGTTCATCATGTTAAATATTGATATACATGTATGATTGGATAAGTGATCCTAAGATACATGTTCAATACTTTATAGATCAATGTGGATTGATTATTACTTTGATGATATATTAATAGCTAAGCTTTTCTATATTCATTAAGAAAAAATAAACAAAAAATGGTCCTATTCTATGGGTTCCTTCCTCTATCTTATCTTTTCATGGAACATATTCAAGTCAAAATAGGGTTGTAGGTTAGTTTCATCAACATGTTATGCATTGCAATAAAGGCGTAAATGAGAAGGTGATGGATTTTATCTTTTATTATCAATGCATTATTTCATAGATCTCCTATCTTCTTCTCAACTCTAATATTGAGAGAGTATTTATTAGGAATCTTTTCCAAAAGATTCAAAATCAAAATCTCTTGCATAAATATCCAACTTTTATAACATTTTCTACCACCTTGTATGATTATACATGGGTGATGGATCATTTTAATGTCATCTCCTCTTTGACCTCTAATGCCTCTATTTATTTAGCCCCATTCTCTTCTCAAGAAACCAATAATTCTACAAATAAGAACACCAATAACTTATAATTTTCTCTTTAACCCAACCCTAACAAAAATAATAATTAAAGTAACTAAAATTTCCTTAATCCTCATCACCTAAACTTACTATCTCCCTTTCTTCACAAGCTAACACTAATTGGATGAATCTAGAAAAGCCCCCAATTCCATATTTCAATAGTTTATTTCAAATAGCCTTATCCAACTTCATTTTGTCCAACCCTTGAACCCTAGCCTCTTCTTATTCTACTAGATTTTCTAGTTCTTTTAGTCTATGGACCTATTTTTCTTTGAAACATTCCTTACTATCATCATCTCCTTTTTGTTTTTCTTAATTATCTCTTTGGACTTCCTTCTCACCAAATTATGTACCTCCTTACTAAGATAAATTTTCTTCTTGTTCACTTTCATAAATTCTCCTAGGAAATGCTTTTGTTAATCCAACCCTAGGTAATTATTGAAGTTCTTTTTCTCTTTTTCTTAAGTTTCTACATTGAATTTTTCTTGAATGTTTCCTTTTTTCCTTTGTATTATTTTCTAATTTCTCTTTTTTCAACGAGGATTCTCCTATTCTACATTTGTTTTCTATATTTGATTTTTTACATTGTCTAACATTTTATCATCTACTTTAGTTATTCATTACAAATTTAGCATCATAGATGTACATTTAGACTAGAAAATTATTCACTTTTTGATCATGGTGCCAACACATTCGTATTGAACTATTAAATTTGGGACAACTAGAAGTATCATGTGATTTATCATCACAAAAATCACATGTGGAATTTCCTCATTTTTTCTTTTGCACTCATTAGCATAATGTCCTAGTTTACTAAAGTTATAATATTTTGGCATTTCGACCCTTCCTCTTTCTTCAGTACCTCTATTATTATTGTGGTAGCCTCCCCTACCACCTCCTTCTCAATAGTTACCATGGTAACTCATGGAGGGTCCTATATCTTGAATTTCTGGTACCACATACTAAATACTATTAAGTGGTCTTATACTTGCTCTCAATTGAAGTTCCCACTAGCCATGTTCCAAATAAACATTCAATGCTCTTATAGCTAAATCCTATACTCTATCCATACCCATATCCATAAAATGCTTCCCTAGTCAATCTATGAACCATTGGTTCATATTCATCTTGTTCATGAAGTAACATTAGACAAAAAAAAAATTCATGTTTGTCCCACGTTATATTTTAAAGTATCCACTTACTATCTTTCTATGGGATTTCATAAGTTCCCTTCTTAGTGTTGTAGTCCTCTTGGTGCCTTTTATGATCAATTATTCATTCCTTAGATGTTCTTCCATATTGTAATTTTTAAACAAAAAGTTACTTCTTTGAGGTGGGGTAGAAGTCTCATCCTTCTCACATTTTATTAGAATTTCTTACTTCAACATTATGTTTTCCAGCTCTAATTTGAAATTATCAATTTCATCATTTCCTCCTAAATCATTCTCCCATATCTTTGACTAGGATTATATTCTAGTGATCAATTCTACTACATCCTTATACAAAGAGGAAATATTTTCATCTACTTATGTTATAATGTGTGGGGATAACCCTAAAATAAACTACCCAATTCATTTGTTTTATGTCAATGTTTCTTCTAGTTTTCTAACCACACTTTTAAATTATTGTTCATAAAATTTTACTAATCCCTCATTTTTTTTCATCTTCCATAATATTTAAATGTTTTTTGTCCATACATCAGGTGAATGTAAATTTCTCACAAATAAGTCACTCAATTCTTTCCATATTTTTATCATGCTTAGGCCATTATTTAATATTCCATTTTAGTGCCTCATCATTGAGGGTATCCACAAAATCATATAGTTGGGTCTAGTCATCATTAATGTCAACCCCACTCCAATGAAAGTCAAAGGTAAAGAGATGTTTGCTAGCATCCTTGGTGTATTTACCAAAAATAGGGAGCTTAGTCATATGTGCATCCATATTTGGAGGAGGTAAATGTGTTCTTGATTTATTTTGTATGGTTAGGTTGTATCCTTTCTCTTAATCTAGTCTCTACTCTTGTATCTCTTTCTCTCTTTTTATCATGGCTTCTTTGTCTAGTTTTTGGTGACTTATTTTATTCTATTTCTAAATATTATCTCCTCTTCTTCACCAATTAACAACTACTTTACTTCCTCCCTTATTTACTTCCTCTTCTTCCCTATAGCAACCACATCAATAGTATCCCTAAAAATAAGGTCAAAGTTCTCTAAGTTCATTGTTACCTTATATTCTTTCAATTGCCTTATCATTTTAGTTAGATTTTTCTCTATAGTTCTAATTTATGCTATAAACCACTCTATTTCTTTAATATTCATGTTTATGCCATGTCCATTGAGGATATACCTATCTCAATACTAGGGTTTATATTTTTTGTATCCCTCTTGATACACTCTCTTGATGCTTCTTGCACTTTTTCTAACATTTTCCATTATCTTTCCTCTAATCCTAGGATTGTTTCAACATTATTTCTTCTTCCTTCTTTTCTATCATGATCATTAAATTTTTTTCAAAACCTATCTTGATCATCTCACCAATAAATTATTTTACTCTCTTGCTATCCAAATTTTCCATAAATATTTAATTGACTTAATTTATCCATCCTTAACTCTCTTTTTAATACCTTAATTTATCAAGGTGTAGCAAAATACACCTAATACCATCACATCTTTCTTTTAAATACCTACAATGATCTCTATCTTATTTTATATTCTAGCAAAGTAATTTTACAAGACTTAAGTTTTAGTGCACTTATAGAATTTCATTGGTCTTCATTAGGCCGCTCCTTTTATTTTTCAACTTAATAGGAATATGGTTTTTTAGAAATAAATTCATAAGGACATCATGGCTTAGTGTAAAAGTCTTTTTCAAGGGCTAATGTGTTGCATAGGACTAAGGATATGAAATATCTTATCAATAGCAATCTAGAACATTAATGAGGGTGGTCCCTACAAGAAAATTTATATGAATTGAGGGTTGATTTCCTATCTATCTAAGGCTAAACTTAAAGCTATTTGTGTCAAAGAAATGTGAAAAGGGATAGAGTCTACTTGGATATGATTAGAGGTTTCTTGGATAAGTATATAGGTTGCTTGGATATGGGGGCCTTTTGATTAGTCAGTCTTTTAATTTTTAGAAAATAATTCTTATGGAATCATTACTTAGATAGGGAGGCTATCAAATCTAATCACATCAAAATGCACTTTACCACTTGCTTTTGGTGGTTAAGAGCATATAAGACATGTGCCTTGTTGTGATTAGTCCAAGAAAGTGACTAGGTGACACATAGAAAATGTGACTATCTGCATATGGAATTGGCTTGGTCATTAACATATTATCTTGTGGTTGGTTTTAATTGGTTGGTAGAATCTATAGAAGTCTAAGTTGAACTGAGTAGTTGTGAACTAGGGTTTATGCTTACCAGATGTTGACTTACTTTTAGGGAAGGTTGTTTAAAGAGCCTTAGGAGTTTGAAAGGAAAATATGCAAATAACGAGGATTAGTGAAAGGGATACACCATATTGATGGAAGCAGAAATAGGATCAAGGTGAGGGAAAATTTGATACCATTAAATAATATGGACAAAAGGGTAAAGGAAAGGGGTCGAGTGGTGCAGGAGCACCGTTGGTTCAAGATGGTCAATTCAAATTGTTAAGGTCTAGGTTATAGATTGTTGAAGAATTTTATCTAAAATAAGGTCTCGAGACCATTCCATGATGTAATCAATCATATTTGAGTCATATTAGGTGATTATGAGTTTTAGTTTTCAAAAGAATGCAAAAGGTTGGAAAAGTTGATTTTATGGAAAAAATGCAAAATTCAAAAGTTGTAAAATGAGTTGGGAGACCAACTGTCACAAGCCTTCAAAAGGAAGTTAGTAGAAGTTAGAATGGTTGGATTGAGTGGGAAAAGGAATAAAAAGGAGAAAGTATCGATGTATTGCTGAATTTTAAGTTTGAAAACAATAAACAATTAGAAAAAGCATTGTTTTACCAAATTTTTATGTTTTTCCCTTCTTGCACAGACTTGTACAACCGTACATCATTTCCTTAATTCATTTTTTTTTGGAATTGTATTTTGTATTGTTTTAACTCTCATTTGAATTCATTCTAAAGGTTTCTCAACAAATCTAGTGCATTTTATTGAAGGTTGTCTCAGATCAGCCAGAAACAAGGGTTTGTAGGTTTTGTAAGTTTCAACATGTATTAATCCCATCCCACCTACTATGAAGCTTGTAACTCAGTGGGATGGATAGGAAACAATATATATTGGTGTGTAGATGGTTCATTTGTGCAGGGGAGGTCGTTTCATGAGTTGGGTGTGAAGCACTAAGAAGAGATTTGAGTTTTCCATGTGGAAAAGTGGGGTTTTTGTGAGTCAAATTGTGATTTTGAGTTGGGCAGCAAAATCTTATGTTGAATTAAGTTGGAGCAGACCATTTTAGACCTGAATGAGTAGTTGTTAGGTTTTTGGGTGTTTGAGAAGTGTCATTTTCAATAAGCCCTAGGGTTTCTAGGCTTAAAGAGAGGGTTTTATGGTTTGGTTTATGGATGATTGAATCTTTGAGATCTAATGGTGGAATCTTAGGTTTTGACAAGTGTTAAGTGTTGGGCCCCAAGGTTTTGAGAGTTTTGGATAAGTTTTGAAGGTGATCTCTTTGGAAAAGAGGGCTAATTGAGCCCTATAAAGCGTAAAACTCTAGATTTGGGAGTGTTAATACAAAATGACCATTGGTGATTGTTTGATGTTATTATGCTCTATAATGGGTCCCTGATGTGAATTGAGTTGAGAATTGAAAAGATGTGTTTATGAAGTTATACCCGATTTAGTGGAATTGCTATGCTACAAGGAAACAAAGTGTTTTGGTTGAGATAAAGTGAGTCTGAAGATTTGGCGATCTGACAGTGGTTTTGTTGATTGATCAAGGATATTGAATTCTAGATGCACTTTTTGGTAAATGATAATATAGAAGTCTTAAAATCTATGACTCAAGAGAAATAGGTTAGGGATCATTAATGTGGTGTGCCTAATGCTAGAAGAAGAAAGAGAAAGGGAAATAATGTGGAAGACTTTCAAGGTTTAGGGTTGGTTTTATCACATGCCTTATACCTTTTGGGTATGATGGTATGAGTAAGCCTACAAGTATGGGTTCCATAAGGAGAAAGGTAGATGGGAATTGGGGTGAGGGAAATAAGTAGGGAAAAGACTAAAAGTCCAAGATTTTGAGACTAAAGGAAAAGTGAATCCTCAAATTAAGAATTAACAATGGTGAATACTCAATGCTAGATGAGAGGAAGAATGGAAAAGAGTAAGTGAAGAATAATTGAGGTTCATGGATTAGTATTATAGCTTAAGAAGTACATGATTTTATGGAGACCTAAAATTCTAAGGCTAAAGGTAAAGACGGAGTAGGGGGGAATCCATGTTAAAGTACATAGGTAATGAGAAGTCTAAAAGACTAAAATAGTCAAATGTCTCAAATAAAAATTGAAATGTTGTGTTTCAAGGAATGGAGTAAAAGAACATTGATAAGAGGAAACCTATAAACCCAAAAAAGGTTAGAAATAGACAATTACCCCTAACACTCTAGAAATTTCTATAGTTCGAGATACTTAGGCACATGACAAGTATAACAAAAGGCAAATCACTACAACAAGAATATTTTTGAATAAGAGGGTCCATTGAAGGAGTTCTTAAATTGGTTATAGATGATGGCCAAAACATGGCTCTATTAAGAAAGAAAACACTAGAATTAGATAAACTTGCACTTACTAATATACGCCCCAACATCACCTAGAATGGGGCAAGACAAAGCTATCACATAGCAACTATAAGGACAAAAATATAAATCTTTCATCAAATATCAATGAGGGACTCTATAAGCAACAAAATCAAACTAAAAAAGAATTAGAAACACACTAGAGTCCTTACACTAAGAATGACATGCAAGGTAAAGGCTCAAAAGGACATACACCAATGGAGGGATTCCCTAATTTTATCTAAAATTAGAGATGGTGTTGCAAAGCATAAAGAAATGGAAACTTTATTAGTGAATGTTCCCAAACATTCTAAGATAAGTAAACCGACTTAGGAACCCATATATTGAGGTTTATCATAATTACTTCATACAAGAAATTAATCATCATGAATTAACAAGGCCTAGCAGTAATCCATGGCAAAATGTGTGGAAGTGAGTTCATTTCCTCTCCATGAAAACAACTACACTAATCATTAGAAGTATGAATTGCAACAATATTGAAGATAAATTTCATTGTAGTTTGGAAATCAACACATACTCAAAGGCTCTTAACAACTCTAATAGTTGTTGTTGGGGGCATGTTTGGAAAAACAAAAGCAATTGTCAACTTTTCAATATGGTGGCAAACAAATAATTTGTTTTCCTCCCTTTCCACACCACTAAGTAAATGTCTTGCATTTGGAAAATACCCTATTGCCTTCATCTCAATCCAAATTCTCCAACTTTGCATAGATCTATTGTGTATGTGGATGTGATATATCTCCTAAACTAGAAGTATATACTATTTTATGGCCTTCAATCCAACTACATACAGAGATCTTTTTAATTCTTGATCTTTCATCGGTCTCCTTACTATTTGCTCACACCACCTGCCCACTTTTGCATAGATGTTTGAGAGAAGAACATAAGTCATCTTTTTTGGGATAAAAAAAAAATAACATTGTTGTAAATACCCGTGAGCCTATATTCATATGTGATCTGTAGGCAACAAGAAAATAGATCCATCCAAATAAAAAAGCAGCATCGTTGTAAATACTCCTCAGCCTATATTCATATGTGATCTGCAGGCAGCAAGAAAACAGATCCACACAACCACCATATTAACTGGCATCTTAATAATAAAGTTTACGATGTACTCAAGATAGCCAGCATGAACAAGTAGGTCAAGCATGCACACATAAAGATCAAATGTAGATGTAATACAATAAGAGTTATCCATATGATTGAATATGTATAGTCCACATGCACTAAACCTGCATGGCTGCATGCACATATAACAAAAGCAAAGTTTATAATGTCAGAATATGTTCCAAAGTGCTGCATTAATTCAAATATTTTGAGAGCACCCTTGCAAAATCCATTTTGTACATTTCCCACAAACATTGCATTCGATGAAAGCACATTTCTTTGAGTCATTTTGCCAAACAATTTACATGTGTTGCCCATGCTTTCATATTTTCCATACATGTCTACCAGAGCGTTTCTAACGATATTATCTAACAAAAATCCCCTTTTTGTTAAACTTTGATGTTGTTAAGCTCTCATTTTGATGCAGGCGTGGAGTATGCTGCTATTTTGTAAAGCCTTGTCACGAATCCATTTTGTGCATATCCTGCAATCATGACATTCCATTAAAAAGTTTTTCTTTTAGGCATTCTATCAAACAGTTATTGCCCCTTTCTATGCTTCCACATTTTGCATACATGTAAACCAGGGTAGTTGCAACTACAATCTGACAGAATTCCTCTGTCCATTAATTCATGGATGTCCATAGCCTGTTCCAAAGCTCCCATTTTTGGACAGGCAGGGAGGCTGCTGGCAAAGGTTGCGTAGTCCGGCTTTACAACTGCCAGTTGCATTTGCTTGAAAGTTTCTGCCTCATTTTCTGTATATCCTGGAATCATGCATTCCATGAGACGACATTTCTTTGAGGCATTTGATCGAACAGCTCACGTCCCTTGTCTATGCTTCCACATTTTGCATACATATCTATCAGAGCATTTCAGCATGCCTTTCATTCGCTGCATTAAGTTTTATATGATCAAACACTTTACGAGCATTCACTAAACTTTTGCTGCGCGGGCACGGTTTTGAATTTGGTTTGAATTATAAGCGGGAAATTGGTGGTTAAGTGCTGGCTGCAATAGTTAACGGGAGTGCTAAGGAAAACGGAGTGAAAGGAACGGATGAAATGGGCCCACACCAGCCACCTAAGCGGTCAACACTTAGAGTGTGCTGGTTAAGCCCGGCCAAACACATTACAATGGCAACTGCTCCCGCTGCTAATGCAATTGTTCGAACTTTACTTCTAGGGTTTTTACCTAAAGTAATGACAATTGAACACGAGCGAAGATGTATCCATTCTCCACAAAGAAAGAAATTTCCTATAAATGATGCAGCTGTGAAATTTTGGAAGGCACCTTCTTTTGGGATTTCTCCACTCAAGTTGTTGAAAGACAAGTTCATATACTCCAACATCTTCAGGTTTTTTAAAGACACAGGTAATGGTCCTGACAGGTTGTTATAAGACAGGTCCATATCCACTAGGTTATTTAAGTCACCAAGGGAATTTGGAATTTGGCCTTGTAATTTGTTTGAGGAAAGATTTAGATGCTGGAGGTTTGAACAGCTTCCCAGTGTGGCTGGAATTTGACCTTCCAACCTATTTGCAGAGACATCTATACCTTGGACATTTACCATCCTTCCAATTTCCAGAGGCAATTGTCCTTCCAATGAATTCAAAGACAAGTTGAAATAAAACTGTAAATTGGGAAGAGAGGCCACTTCAGGGGGTAGTTGTCCAGTGAATTGATTGTTGGAAAGGTCCAGCAGCTCCAATTTATAGCATTTCCCCAAACTAGCTGGTATCCTCCCTGACAGTTGGTTGTGATGAAGCATAAGGTGTCTGCGTTGTTGAAGTCGAGCAATGGTGTCAGGGATGTCTCCAGAAAGCATGTTATGGCTCACTGATAGCTCCCCAAGCTCTGCTATTTCACCAATCTCACTAGGTATGCTTCCTTCTAGCATGTTGTTGTCCACCCATAATCTTTGCAACTTTTCAAGATTCCCCAACGAGGACGGGATCTGGCCCGTAAACAGATTAGAAGAAAAATCAATCTGAGTCAAATTGGTTAGGTTGGCAATCTGTGAAGGTATAAATCCTGTTATATTATTTCCATTTAGCAAAAGCACAGACAGATTTGTGGGGAGTTCTGGGATGTGTCCTGTCAAATAATTGTCATGGAAACGCAATTCATTCAATTGGGTGCAGTCGGACAGAACTAACAGAATGGGGATTGTGGTAGACCTGCCACTAACAAGTTGATTAGAAGATAAACTCAGAAATTCAAGGAAGGACAGCTTGCTGAACTCCAATGGCACGACCCCTGTCAGGTGATTTAACTCTATGTCCAGATTAACCATTTGGGAGCAATTGGCAAGCGAGGTTGGAATATCACCTTTGAGGTTATTATCCCATAGATAAAGTATTTGCAACTGAGCCAACTTCCCCATCTCAGATGGGATCTCACCATTCAAGTTGTTGCTGTGGAGATCTAATTCAGTGAGGGCTGATATGTTTGAAAGGGAAGATGGAACAGGGCCTGATAGATTATTTTCAAATAAGTAGAGCGACTGCAATCCATTTAGCTGTCCTAATTCTTGGGGAATTAGGCCTTGGAGATGGTTAGTTTCCAGAAACATCCTATATAGAGAAGAAAGATTTTCTAAAGATGACGGAATGGTACCTGTGAGGTTGTTAGCTCCCAACATAAGAACTTTAACTTTTGTGAGGCCACTCATCTGTGGTGGAATGCTTCCTGTCAAATGATTATCCGCTAGAGACAATTGTATTAAGTCCTTGCAAGCAGAGAGATTCAATGGAATTGGACCGTGAAGTTTATTGAGTGATAGATATAGTAGTTGCAGGCGCTGTAGTCTCCCTAATTCCTGTGGAATTTCTCCACTGAGGCTGTTGTTATAGAGATACAATTATTTTAAAAAGGAGAGGTTTCCAATTGCAGGAGAAACAGAGCCTTGTAATTGGGAGCTCTCAAGACTGAGGGACTCTACTCTCTGGGCTGCTGCATCACAACCAACTCATGTCCAGTTGCAGAAGGGAATACTGGGGACCCAATTCGCAAAAACATTCAGAGGATCCAAGGTGATTGAATTCTTGATTGCAATGAGATTTTGTTCATCAGAGTTTGATTGGGCAGCAATTTTGGTAGGAGTGGAAAGGAGGAGAAACAGAAATAGATGACGCCACAACACTAACAAACAATTCATCTTTGCAACCTAGGAATGATACGAAAGATCAGATAGGGAATGGAACTCGAAAGTTAATAACAAGTTTCAGATTATCCTGTTCTGTTATACCAACAGCTGTTACCTGTAGCATATTAGTTCTGCCCCTCCCCAACTGCAGCAGAAGAACATTTTTAAGTATTTAAATCAAAATCAACTTCGCGTATTCATGCTTTTAAGGATAGAGGCACAGACAAAGTCCAAGATGTCAAAATCTTGCCTAAAATATGCTGTGGAACAACACTAGATCGCCTGCTTGAAAACATTAATATATTTCACGGTCGTCACATTTACTGAAAAAACATACTGTCAACTAGCATTCGATAGGAGACTTGAAAACAGACGCTTATACTTCAAGAAACCAATTGTTTTGTCATTTCATAAACCATGACTTAGGATGGAGTGGATTTTTTTATTTTATTTATTTATTTTATATATCTATATAGAGAGAGAGGAGATAAGAGTGGGTTAACGATGGAGATGGTTTGCATCTGAAATTTATATTTCAACCTAGTAAACATTATTTTGTTCAAAAATTATAACTTTAGGATATAGTTGATTAATGATGGAGATGGGTTGCTCCTAAACCCTATATTTTAATATACTATTTATTGTTATTTCATAAATTATAAATTTAAGCTAGAGTTGACTAATAATGGAACAAGTGTCACATAGTGGCTAGTACTTGTCTTTGTAGTATTATAAGAAAAGCATTTGTTGTCAATCAAGAAGTAGGTAAAGAATTTGTTATCTAATTAATAGACAAGGTGGCATGACATAGTGATATAAAAGTAGCCGAGTAATAGTTATGAGATCAATAGACTCGTGCAAGATGATTCTATCACAATGTTAATGGTTTGGTGAAGATTAGTTGTTAGGGCTGACCTTGATCCCAAGGTTGATTCATAATAGGTAGAACTATGACTAGTATAGTTGAAGTTGTGTTTGATCAATCGTTAGGATAAATAATTGACCAATTAGTTGATTTTATGTTTGATAGAAAAATCTCTAGGAGTGTAGTTAAAGTTGATTTTGTCAAAATAAGCATTATGATAACTTCAACTCTTCATTAATATAATGTATTATGTAATTTAATATGTTAATTAAACTGTATGTATACTCATTTCAATATAATATAATATAAATGCAATATTGAAAATGGTTGGACTAAAAAATCAAATCAATGTATATAAACTAATACAATCTTAAGTTTTTTTTAATTTACTTGAGCAATGATTATTCTATTTTACTTTTAACATTGTTTAACTACCAATTTATTTTACTTATAGTATCTACATTGACGAATTATAGAATTTATTTTATATAATATTATTATAACTATTATATATAAATACACAATGTAACTATATAAAAAATTTGTAGTGCAAGAATTTCAAGGGATTTAAGGGATGCTTCTCAAACTGTATAGACACCTCAAGTAGCTATTATCACACAATAAGAAAACTACATGAAAATATCGAGTAGCCCCAATATTGAAAAGACAAAATAGGATCTTTACAACATTAATGTATTCATTATCCATAAAAGATATTCCTCTTATCCCCAAAGCTACTATTATTTGGTCTTATCCTACCCTAGTGAGATAATCATTTCAACACCAACTTATAGAGAGTGAATGTGAGAATAAGCGAAAAGGGAGAAATTATGTAGGAAACCATATCTTGTTTGGTGACAACCCCTATCTATTGTTACACAAGACATTGGCATTTTTTTAAAAAAAGTGATAGATCCTAAAAACGTGTCCTAGAAAATTTTAGATGAGTTCCAAAAAAGTGAAATAAAATTCTATTTAATAATGGTTTAAGCCCCAAAAAGTAGATGGCACATTTCTTAAAAAAATCAATCAAAGAATAGAGAAAATGCATCTTTAACAAGTTCAATCACACGCAGTATTGAGCAAGACATTGAACACTACTTGAATTCTTCATTGATATCACAAGTCCTAAAGTTGTCTTAAAACCATCTTGATTAGCTCCAAAGAATTTCAAGAATGAAAAAGGATAATGGTTTGATTTTTTAAGATCTGTTAGTAGAAGAAGTGTAATTCATGCCCAAAATCCCCTAAAGATGAACATCTCACAAATTTTTCCAAAATTCAAAAAAATTAGAAGATAATCTACACTTAGAATAATTCCATCTACTATGGTAGAGGGCTAGGATAAAAAACATTTTCTAGTAGGCCGCAACAATAAAAAGGTGAAGGCCACAACAAGACAAGAATGAGCCTCTATTTTCAAATGAAATAAAGAATAATGTGTAACTAGTGATAGAGTAGAGGTGGCACCATGAAGTGAGAAGATAAATTCAAATAAAACATATGCCCATAACATACTTAATTTGCAAAAGGAAAATAAAGAATAGGCTACAATATTTATGAATTGATTGAGGTGTGAACTAAATGGGATGAATTTGTAGTTTATGAAAGGTGGGAAATAACAATTTGAATAATAAAAAATGCAGATATAAGGGAAATGGAAGTACATTGCAGACCATAGGAGGAGACATTGGTTAAGGGAAAAACCATAAAAAAAATACAGTCATGATATGTGAATGGAAGGATAGGCTGCACTATAAAGAAAAATATAGAATGTTTGAAGATAAAATAATGACACGATGTCTAGATTGAAGTAGAGTTTTCCAATTAAGAAAAGGAAGATAGGTTGAAATTTGTAGAGAGAGAGGTTGCTTCAAGTAGTGTGACCATTTAACATTAAAAAGAGCTAAATTCATTAGAGAAAACAAAGGTGCAAGGAATAAAAGAGAAGAGCTTAGAGAAAGGCACCTGGATAGAGGCATTTAATTAGTTTTGTTACAGATTTTGGAAGAGGGGTTTTAGGGAAGAGCACCAAAATAAAGGAAAGTTGTAGATACAACTTAAATTGTAATATTGTGATTTTGTTTCAACTCATTGATGTAATGAATTTAATTGAATAAAATAAGAATCTTGTTGCAATCTTTGTTTGGATGATGTTTAATTTTGTGGGAAAAGAGTTGCCTATATGCATTGTGTGATTTTGTGTGTGGAAGTGTATGTGTTTGAGCAAGAGGGGTAACTCTTATATCAAATGGTATTAGAGCTGGATATGTTCTGAGTGTATAGATAGAGCATCGAATGTGAGGCAGCCTATGCTAGGAATGGAGGGTGGATAGAGGAAGCATGCTAAAGAAGAAGAGCTCATGTGAGGTTTTTTGCAATTAGAGATAAGCCCTCAGAAATTGAGATCTAGGGAGCCACAAAAAGAAGTGTGATTGTAGATTGGAGAGCATGATGTTAAAGTTGTGAAAGATTGAAGTAGCGAATGAGATGGGTATACTTGTGAGGGAGAAACCTGTGATATGGGAAGACTAGAGAAAATATCAAAAGAGGAAGATTTTGGCAATGATGGTTAATATAAATGAAAGAATCGATTAAGTAGATTGGAAACATGGCATCATGGAAAGGATATCAAGAGTGAGGAGGTTGAAAAGACATGCCATGAGAAAGGCATGGAGAAAGAAGAAGAAAATAATGAACAAGAGGATGCAAGTGTAGCAATAGTGATGGTAAAAGAGAATGAAGATGCAGTTGTAGAGGATGTGAATGCAACAATGGAATGTGAAGAGATTGCAACTGGTGAAGACAAGGATGACTTAATGTTACATATTTTGGTGGTTGAAGAAGAGTGGTTTGGTAAGCTTATTGATGAAGGAAAGAAGATGAATTTTACATCAAAGGAAAAGAAGTAATCTATAAACATTTTGATTTCATTTATGGTTATTCTTCTATAGTGAGAGTAGAAGAGGATGTTGATGTAGAGGATAAAGGTATAGTTGTGGAGTTTTGTGTAGATGTTGTATTTTTATGTATAAAAATTATAGAGGATGTTATAGGTAGAACTTGATGGAGGTGGCCAGTTTGTGGTGGGTTGGATCCCATGAAGGAGGAGAGGAGAGTAGGGAGTATTCGGCAGAGGAGGATTGTATATGGTGGATGTAAGGCTACAAGAGAAAGGAGGAAGAAGGTAAAAATTTATTGGAGGAAGATGGTGAATTTTTCAGCTAGATGGTGGAAGATGAGGAAAAATAAATAACTGTGTGCAATTATCCTAATGATGGAGTTCAAAATAGGTTGGCTACAACCTGGAAGAGTAGTTCAACTACTCAACTCCACCTTTGTGAGCCTATGCCCACAAACTTCCTAACTGGCAGGTTTGATGCAAGATATAACCTCAATGAACATATTATTAACATCAACTAAAAATAGGTTTCAGATTGTTGAAATCATTTGGGAATTAATGGTGAAGATTTCATGGTTGTAGCATGCTTCATTTGAGAGATATTAAAACTTTTTATTTCTAGCCTATTGGTTTATATAAATTTTAATATCTTGAAATATTTAAAGGTTGGAGAAAAATCCTTCTACAAGGGAACATGGGACATTCATCTAAACCTACTCACAAATTTTCATGCAAATCAGAGAACTTTGAATTTTTCACCTGTCGACCCCTGAACCCCTCAATTGATGAATAAATCAACTTCAATTAAAAAAGAAGGAAAGAACAAGTAGTTGGTTTTATTAACATTAAAAATAAATCAAATCAAATTTTATTCTCAATATGGTAATGCAATGGGAAGAGTTTCCAGTGATGAGCCTGATTAATAGCTAGTTTTCTCTTGCTTAGTTCATATATTTTAAACACTCTAAGCTA
Organism: Sequoia sempervirens; assembly: GCA_007258455.2. Lineage (NCBI taxonomy): Eukaryota > Viridiplantae > Streptophyta > Pinopsida > Cupressales > Cupressaceae > Sequoia > Sequoia sempervirens. The sequence goes on along the minus strand of VDFB02266712.1, from coordinate 49,591 downwards.
CTTATTTCATATACATTCCAAACTTATATACCTTTTATATGTTTCATTCCATCCAAAAAAAACTTGGATGAGTGGAAATATGATTATGATATGATGATGTTTGCATGGATGAATGTGTGAATGTGTAGGAAATAACTAACTCCTTGCAGCTAGAAGTATTGCAACCCACAACCAACGGATTCCAGGCCGATTGTAGGGGAGATTCCAAGGATACTAGAAACGTGACATTTGTAGAAATGATGGAAGTGATCATTGGAGTGGTTAGTTGTGAGTCATTAGAGCATTCAATAAGATGATGGAGGAAAGAAGAAGTTTGAAATAATTAGGAAATTGACATGACTATTTTCATATAACACGTCTTTGTCATGCTATTAAAGAAGACTTACAAACCTATTTATCTTCTTCTATCTTTTCCAGTTTTATGTTTAGTTGCAAAGAATTTGTCTCTCTCTCTATTTTGAAGGAGAGTGGAAATCTTCATTTAATTTCTATTTTCAGTCCTTATGCAAATAAACCTCCTCCCGAACCTATATAGTTGGATTGGTGGTTAAGGAGAAAATCTAGTTAGAAGATATATGTTTTGATAGTTATAGTTTTGTTACACAGACAATACTTATTTGTTAGTTTTTTGTTATGCATTCATGAATGAGAAATCTATGAATATTCTTGTCAAATTATAGAGTTCAATTATATGCAATAAAGATATTTCAATTTATTATTATGATTAGTTCAATTAAGTAGTGCATATTTGGTTTCTCTTGAAGGTACAAAAACTTGATCAAGGCTCACTCAAATTACTATTCACCAACTTTAATTTCTATTGTTAATTTAGATGTTTACATTATTACATTCATTTCAATAGATTCTTCATTAAATGCACATGAATGATATTTACTCTCATGGTTTAAGTTCTATAATGCATCATTGAGTCGTCCTCTAGAGCAAGTCAAGTAGTTAGAAGTAAGAATCAAAGTACTAGTGAAATTATAGAGTTTAGGTTTAGCAGTGAATAGTTACAATGTTAAGCCAAAGGTACCCACAACATAAGTAGCATATTAAGCTAATTCCCCTATTTTGCAGTTTATGCTTTATTTTCATTTTCTAGCCTTTACAGTTTTTCTACTCACATGTAAACCACCTATGCTTGATGATATAGGTTGTGTAGAGTCCATGAATGCACACATAGTGCCAACATCATCAAATGCTTACAAAGCCCTATTGATAATTTAATTGAGTCTTTGTGAGGGTTTAGTGGACCATTGAGTTAGGAACCCTTTCTTTGAATTGTATGTCTAACACCAAGTTGATTGGATATTAGTGAGGCCTTCATTTTTGGTGTTGTTTCTGAGGATGTTGCTACATTTAGAATTCTCTTGTGTTATTTCAAGATTTCATAGTTAGTGTGGATGCTAAATCTGAAAAATGTTAGACTTTGACAAGAATTTTCATGGAAGTCAAGCAAAACATAAGAAATCTAGTATCCCTATGAAAAATTGCATCATGTTAGATATGCTAAATAAGCTATTAAAACAACAAGAAAAACTAAATAAAGCATATGAAGACATGATCAAACCCTTATCTCGTAGTTGGATTGGTGCTTCTTTGATGTGGAAATAATCCCTTTCTCAATCCTTGACAAGCTCCTAGATGGTGGATGATGCAAGATGATGTGCTAACTTGGATGAGTTGTGGAGAGAGATACTAAGATTGTGGAGGATTAATACAATAGAAAAACTCTCTATTTATAGCCAAGAAGGATAAAAGAATGCCAAACATGGAGGATGTGGGACTAAAGATCCACTAATGACAAGATGCCACTTTTCAACATGTGAGAGGTTGAGGAATGAGCACATTTTGGTCAATGTGCCAAAGAGGGAGATTTGAAATTTGAATTTGATGAGAAGATGAGTTAAATGCTAAGTTTGACTTGTGCAAGAGACATGTAATAGACATGTAAGAGCTCATAAATGCCTTGTTGGATGTACATGTCAACTTGGGGCCCGGAGATTTCAAACTTGGAGAATATTCCCCTTTTATGCCAAGTTGAAAGAAAATGATGAATTTAAAATTTAATAAATTAATAAATTGATTTATTTGTGTAAGTGGGAAAAGCTAGAGGATGTAATGGGTGATTAGGATTAGATTAATCATGGTTTGATTAATTAAGATGATGTTAGGTGATTTGATTCATTTGACTTAGATGCTTGGATTTATTTAAATCAAAAGGAAAGAAATTGATGCACTATCCATTTAATTAAATACATTTGATTTAATTAAATGAAGAGACTTTAGGAGATCAATCAAATAAACTAGATTTATTTAATTGATGGGTGAATATGATTTAATTAAATATGCATGATGTCAATTTCACGTGTCTACATTTTTCTCCTCTTTGAAGCAATGCACTTGCCGCGTTGGTTCAAAGAATAAACTTATTGCGATCAAAAAATTCAATTTTTATTTTATTTTTTCGGATGCCCCAGCGGAAAGAAGTACACTGGTACATTGCCCCCTAGATAGATAGAGTGAAAAGATTCGATTTGAGGGTCGATCTCATAATAAAGAGGTTCAAGACGGACGTATGGATGGTTATGATGATGATGCAAATGAGATGGTTTTAAGATGCTTGGAATAACTAATCTATATTATCCTAAACAACTTAAATGATGATATAATGCATGTGAGATGGAGAGATGGATGATGTTATATGCTATGATTATGAGATTTATGTGTGCTAATGATTTGTGGATTCAAGATGGATGCACTGGTGATGTTGATTAACTATTTTGGTATGATGTTAGTGCGAAAAAGAAGAAAGAAGAAATGAGATGATGACAAGAGGATCCAACAAGTCCATGATCTGACAAGACTTTATTAGAGATGATGATGATGATAGATGATGCTGATTTGCTTATCAGGGATTGGGAATTTAAAAGGACTACTTACCTTATGTTTGATAACACAAATAAGAACGATGCATCAAGGTATAAAGAACCAAGATGGTGTTGTATCTAGTGCGATGGACTTTGACTCAACAAACAAATAGGAGTATTCTTGTTCACACAAGACATACATAAACCTTGCTAGGACATACCTAACAAAGCAAGTATTTGCCAAGCTATATTACAAGAATGTCCAACAAGCACAGTAGACAAAAGGATAATGATCAATGCCCCATTCATTTCTCTCTAAATTGTTTTGATTAGACATCATCCAGAGGTCATTGGAATGAGCACAATAAGATAAATCAAAAGAAAAGATCAAGTACACAAACAAGTCAATATTCTTCATACCTCTATCCAAAGGATTTATTAATTTAGGATAAGAACCAAAACGATTGCCAATAGATAATGCCCATTATAGGAAGGATACATCCTAAGACATGTTAGTGGATGGCGGCATGTCGTTTTGTTTATCCAAAGTGTTTTTCCAAAAGATAATGCCCATTGTAGGAAGGATACATCCAAGGACATGTTAGTGGATGGTGGCAAGTTGATAGGTTTGTTTGAAAGGTTGTTGATACAAGGTCGATTGACATGTTTGTGAATGATGAATGTTTGATTTTGCATTTAAAGTTTTGATTTTGCATTTAAAGGTTTGTTGTTTCGATTTTGATTTTGTGTTTGAAGCTTGCTTTTACTGATTGTTGTAGTTGTTTCTGTTTGTATTGCCAAAGGATGAAGGTGATGATCAGTTTACTATGGATGATTGATTATTGCGGGTGAAAGTGAAATGAGACGGATGGATTTTTTCAAATATTTGGATGTTTTTGAAATGTTATGAGGCTGTTTTTGGATTTTTTCAAGATTTTTCAAATGTTTTGATTTTCAATTTTTCAAATGTTTTGGGGTTTTCTAAGATTTTATGAATGTTTTTGGATTTTGATGTGATTTTGGATGTTTTTGGATTTTTATGTCTCGGGGGTTGATAAAAAATTAGCCTTGCCTATGTTTAAGCTTAGAGACGACGTAGTTTGGATACCATGTTTTTGGATTTTTTCACATGATTTTGACGATTTGGATATGGATGTGTGTGACAATATCAGTGATCTATTTTGGATTTTGTTGAAAACCAAGCTAAGGTTGATTGATCTGATTAGTGGATTGATGATGATAACATTGTTGAGGATACACAACAATGGAAGGATAGTGTTAAGCAACACAAGGATTGAGATGTTGATGGGATTGATGATGATAACATTGTTGGGGATGCACAACAATGCGAGGATTTGATTGATGAAGATTGATGATGATAACATTGTTGAGGATACACAACAATGCAAGGATAGTGTTAAGCAACACAATGATTAGGAATGATGTCCTAAGATGATGGATGGGTTGATTGGATTCAATCGATCAAGATTTTAAAGCTTGGTTTGAAACAAAAGATGTTTTGGATGATTTAATGTGACATCGAAGCACACATTAGATGCAACTGATAGTGATTATTTGGATTGATGTTCAATGAAAGATGAAGCTTGATAAGGAATGTCTTTTCGTCAAAATATGCCATGGGCTAGTGATTTGGATTCTGGATCACAAATGTTTTGTCCAGTTTGATTTCATGTTTACCAATATTTGGATCACCACATAAGTTGGAGGATATAGATCAAGATTTATTCTTGAAGCAAGATGCAAATATCTACCCCCAGCGTCTAGCAATGTTTGAAATGCCATGGATAGATGCTTGGATAGGTGTATGGATGGATGGATACAGTAAGCACACAAAGGATGCCAAGGATTATCTTGTGATAAGATAAGGTGTTCAAATAAAGAGTGCTCATTTGGATAATGCTTCATGGCTCAGATAATGTGGGGTAGGATAGGATCAATGAAAATGATCCATGTCAAGATGTCTACCATAAGCAAGTGTAAAGTGTAAACCAAACTTTCATCAAGGTCAAGATAATTTGGACTATGGATGTAGATGGATAAAGATGGATTGGATAAATGGTTCATGGATGAAGGGATTTATTATTGATGAGATGAATGGAATGCTGGATTTATTATGGATGGGATAAGATGCTTCCTCCTAAACTGGCATACGTAGATGCTCGATTCTACACATGACGCCTGTTTTCCAGGTTTTCATCATGGTACTTTTTTGAAGTGCCACCATAGTGGTTTTCACTGGAGAACAATTTTTCTTTTTACTGTTTTCATGATTTTTTGATTTTTTTGGATTTTCACATTTTTTGATTTTTTTTGGTTTTTCTGAAAGATTTTAAGCTCATGTTGAACCACCTTGTGGTGTTGATGTAGATGCTTCTGTCATAATTTTCCATTGATATCTTGCCTAAAGAAGATGCTTTACCAAGATATATGCACTTGAATGCAACTTTTGAGATTCTTCATCTGCTTTATTGATATCGGGGTTAACTCTGTCTCTCTACACACATCGCAACAGAGTGCCTGCAGAATCCTTATGCTAAAGGGTGGCTTCCAATACATGGTCAATGTGATAATTGGATATCATGCATGGAGGCGTGGATGGAGTTTGTTTAGGGATAGGAGATGGATTGGTTGACAGTTTGGAACCTTTGACTCTCCAAACTTTGGAAGATGAGCAATGATGGGTGAATACAAAAGTGTGCATGGAATTAGGACCAATTGCTTGATATACCTTGTACGTTGCTTGAGAAGCCTACTTTTTCTTTTGTGGATGTCTTTGATGGATACATTTCCCTTTTTTATTTTTCCCCATAGTTTATTTGATTGATGGAGTTTGATAGGGATAATTTTTTCTTTGTATTCTTTGGTATCCATTTGTATTTGATTTTTTTGATATACTTCTTAGCTTCTTTTTCTTTGATGATGTTCATTGTGCTTTGATTCAAATATTTCTTTTGACGTTGGTCCCAATTCATAGATGGGATGATGGGTGGATGAAGATTCATGATGTGGTTGGTTATAGTATAGGTATTGGTTTCATCATAAGGATTCTTCGTGCTCCCTATGTTGATGTTTTCTTAAGACGAAGTATCCCCCAGTATTGTGGAAATATTGGCTTCATGTTTTGATTCTGCCTGTTTTGAGAGCTCTTGTTTAGAATGCATTCTCTGATAAATGACCATTGCAGATGATGTTATTGGAATTTGTTGTTCTGCTGAATTTGGAATATCATGTTCTGTCTGACCTGTTTCCTTGAGTGGATATTGTTAGATATCTTTATTCATGATGTCCTTAGTTTGAATTTGGGATATGTCTGATCCTAATGTTGACAACTCAGTTTGATTGTAGGAATCAATAACCTACTCATTTGGTATAATGAAATCCTACTCTAAATGAAGATCATCTGCGTGCCCATCCTCATAAAGCATCTCATGGGTAGATGGAGGACTATGTGCTATATGGATATGATCATCATGTATAGATAGGAGAGTATCCATTAGATTATTGTAGTAACTTGGGGATACAAATTCTTGACCTTGAATGATTTCAGAATTTCTTTCAACATGCTTTGGATCAAGTTCTTAACATGGGTCCATTTCAAAGGATGGATTTCTTATAAAGGATTCTTGGATGTCGTCATTAGGAATGGGAAGTGGCTCAATATCCTCTTGATCTTTGAGTGGACTTGGGTCAAATATTGAGATGAGGATCCCTTTAGTATTTGTAACCATGAGGTTAAAGGGTGTTAGCATGTCTAGGGAAGGACCATTTCTAGACTTTGGTGAAAGATGTTGATCATGCTTTGGAATAAATCCTTGAGATATGTTCTCTAACACATAAGGAAATTTAGAGATATTTTCAATATGATCATTGGTCAATGGATCATAGATTATGTCAATGGGATCAAAAAATTCTAACACTCCTTGAAATAGATCAATAAAAAGTGGCTCTTGATGTATGGTGAGTTGATCATCAAATGGGGTAGAAACATCTTCAATGTGCTCTTTGATGGAGAAATCTTGAACATTGTTTTCAATAGTTGTGGTGGAGGGATTTTCAATGTCTTCAACCATAGGGTCAAATGATGTTGACATTTCTTGAATTGGATCATTGTTGGGTATTGGTGGTGGATCTTGATAATGATTGAAGAGTGACTCTTGACATATGTTGATTTGATCATTGGATGAATTAGAAACAACTTCAAGGTGCTCATTGAAGGATAGATCTTGATCATTTTTTTCAACAGCTGTGGTGGGGAGATTGTCAATGCTATCATCAGTGGTTGAATCTTGATCATTGTCCCTAATAGTTATTATTTTTTAATCAATCAGGTCTTGGATGAGTTTTTTGAGTTGAAAACAATTCAATGTTGTGTGTCCCTTTATTTTTTGATACTCACAAAGGTCTTCTCATCATACCAAGGCGGTTTTATGTCTAGTTCTTGATAGTTCACATAAACAAGTAGTTTCATGATATTTTCTTGTACCAACTATTGCATGACCAACTCGATTGGTTTCCCAAGTGGTGTGTATTTTTGTTTGTTGCCTTGAGACTTGTCCTTTAATTTGACCTTGTGTTGATTGATTTTGGAGATGTGGTGATTGATCTTCAAGATGTGGTGATTGATCTTCAAGATGTGGAGGTTGAGTTTGTTGTTGATGGCGTTGATCAAATATCCAACTTCTTGACATTGGAGATATTGTTCTTGATGTGGTTGTGGACACAACTCAATTCTTTGATGGCATGGTTCAACCAATGGTAGAGTGTATTGATTTTGGAGTGAAGATGTGTCTTGGAAAAATGAATCAATTATTTTGGAAAGTGAAGCAATTTGATCTCATAAAATTTGATCTTGATTTTGATCTTGACACTCTTGATATAGTTGATTTGGCTTTTGTTCAAGCATATTTGGAACACATACTTGTGGTGTTTGTATGGGATCATGGACAAATTGATTTTGGACAATGTTCTGATTTGGAGTGATGTTCAAATTTGGCTTGATAGGTTGAAATTGAACATTGTTGTGGTTGGGAGTCATATTACCTTGATTTTGCATGGTGTTACCTTCACTTGGATTAATATATGGAGTCGTTAACATCTTGTTTGGGCTTTGAACAACATTTTTATGATTCATAAGCATATCTATCCCAAAGATTACCAAGTGTGGATTTGAAATGTTCATGTTTGGAAAACTTGTACTTGGCATGTATGGATTTGGTGGGATGATGTTGTTTTGTGGAAGACTCATGCATTAAGTGTTTGGTTGATAGATTTGTAAGTTTGGACTTGGATTTAAATCTACCATTGGAAAAGGTGTTCCAAAATTTAGATTGGGCATACTCACATTTGTTGTACCATTGAGGTTTGTAGGAGATAATGATCCCATGTATCATGGATTGTATAAATGCGAGTTTTGATAATCAATCAACATTGTAAGGCTTTGATAGCTTAGTTGACTTGGATTACTCATGATGTATGGATCAAGTTTATATTCCATGTCCTTCTTGTGTTTTGACCTTGTTACAAAAGTGACCCCTAAGGTGTTTAGGACCAATGATGAGATGAATGATGAAAGGGGTGAATGATATGGATGTTGAACGTTTAGGAACTTTGGATCAATGCTAGACTTTGGGATTTTATTTTGATTAGTTTGATTGGATTTGGATAATGGACTTGTAAACCCTAAGATGTTAGATGTGATCTTAGGATGAACTTGTTCAAAGGATTGCTAATTCAATTAAATGTACGAGAAAGGATGCATTCCCATACACCTAATTAAACAAGGTGATTTTGATTTTGATGATTTACCAAAGCCTAGAATGATGTTTCCAAAATCTCTAAAGTTTCTTGTGGGATGAGATGATAAATGTTTAGAATGGATGAAGTGTTTGATTTTGATCCTAAATGAACCTAAGAAGGACCTTGTTTACTAGACTAAGATGTTGAAGAACATGATTTTATCTAAGAGTAGTTCAAACCAAAAGACCAATGTTTGCATGAAAACCATATGATCAAAAGAGACCAAGCACATGTGTGGGGTTGAATTCGAGTTAATATTGGTTAATGACTTGCTTTTACCACAAACACACTTCTTGCTTAGTTTTCAAACTGAATGTCTATGTCTCAATTCCTTTTCATTCCACAAGGTCCATTATGTGAAAATCAAGGTTTCAAGAGCATAGTTTCCTATTGTTGACTTTGGAATCAACAAATCAAGATGTAGGTCTCAATGTTTAGAAGTATTCTAGGGATAAGAACCCCTAGGGACAAGCAGTAACACATGGACTTTTCAAAGGTATTTGTTTCTCCCAAAGGGTTTGAAATTTTGATGATTTGTTGGATGTTGGTTTTGATGTTTTGGATCCAAGTACTATGTTTTTAAATTGACTCACAAGAAATATAACATCCTAGCTCAATTGGTACATTTTTCTTGGTGGGCTTGCCTCATGCCCTTCATAGTAGAAGATATGATTTTACATGCAACCAAGGAAAAAATATAAAGGTATGCTAAGAATGAAGTTTTAACTTCTATATTTTAACCAAGATCAAACATGGCAAGTAACTTCTTGGAATCTAAGTTCTAATGTACCACTTTGATAAACTCGTTGGATGGACTAGTTGGCTACTACAAACAAGGTTCTTAATGATGGGACATCAGGGACATGGCACCTTGTGAGCGTCTAACAAGCCACTAAAGGCTTTAATCAATCCTACTAGGGGCGCTTATAATTTTTACGGTAGGACCCCGTTCTGAAAGACACTGTATGACTAAGGCCTACATACCATGAGGACTTGATAGTTTAGTATTATCCATTTATATACCGGTCCGAATGAAAAACCGGTTGGAGTCACCTTTGAACTCTCCTTTCAGATGTGTCTCTTAGGCAATCCCCTCTAAAGGTAAACAATAGTGAGCAAGCACATCCATAGTTTGATCGACCTTCATTTAGAAACAAAGGGAGAACACACATGATATACCTAACTCACACTCGCAAGCTTTGTTCAATATTAGTTCCCAAAATGAAGTGTGGAGGCAATCTTTTATACAACTTAATGTCATAAAAAAGACTTTTGATTCTCAAGATCACCGTGAAGTACGAGAGAAGTGCATACACCTTTTTAGATGAGATTATTTTGCAAAAAATATTACAAAGCATAAAAGACACATGTTAGTTTTAAATCCCAAAGCAAAAGTGAATTCTTTCTAAACACCAAAAGAAATGTGAAATTTTTCTTGTTCAATTGTTAACCTCAAATGAAATCTAGTCAATTTTCCTAAAGTTCATTTTAACCCTTTTGTGGATGCTAAATCTGCAAAATTTAGACCTTAACAATAATTTTCATGGAAGTCAAGTAAAACATAACAAATCTAATATCCCCATGAAATATTACATCATGTTAGATATGCTAAATAAGATATTAAAACAACAAGAAAAACTAAATAAAGCATATGAAGACATGATCAAACCCTTATCTTATAGTTGGATTAGTGCTTCTTTGATGTGGAAAGAAGCCCTTTCCAATCCTTGACAAGATCTTGGATGGTGGTTGATGCAAGATGATGTGCTAACTTGGATGAGTTGTGGAGAGAGATACTAAGATTGTGGAGGATTAATACAATAGAGAAACTCTCTATTTATAGCCAAGAAGGATAAAAGAATGCCAAACATGGAGGATGTGGGACTAAAGATCCACCAATGACAAGATGCCACTTGTCAACATGTGAGAGGTTGAGGAATGAGCACATTTTGGTCAATGTGCCAAAGTGGGAGATTTGAAATATGAATTTGATGAGAAGATGAGTTAAATGATAATTTTGACTTGTACAAGATACATGTAAGAGATATGTAAGAGCTCATAAATTCCTTGTTGGATGTACATGTCAACTTGGGGAGAGATTTCAAACTTGGAGAATATTCCCCTTTTATGCCAAGTTGAAAGAAAATGATGAATTTAATAAATCAATAAATTGATTTATTTGGGCAAGTGGGAAAAGCTAGAGGATGCAATGGGTGATTAGATTAGATTAATCATGGTTTGATTAATTAAGATGATCTTAGGTGATTTGAATCATTTGACTTAGATGCTTGGATTTATTTAAATCAAAAGGGAGGAAATTGATGCACTATCCATTTAATTAAATACATTTGATTTAATTAAATGAAGAGACTTTAGGAGATCAATCAAATAAACTAGATTTATTTAATTGATGGGCGAATATGATTTAGTTAAATATGCATGATGTCAATTTCACGGGTCTACAGTTGGAATTTTTTTTTCAAAATTAGGGAATTAGGTTTTATTTATAAATACAAAAAAAAAACTTTACTAACAATGTGTAGGAGTCATTGATTGAAAGAGTCACAACTATTGCATGTGGAGGTAGTGAGACACTCTAGGAAGATTTATCCCCTCAACACATGAAGCTTTGGAGCATACTAGTGATCATAGTGAACAAAGTGAGGGTATTCCTAAAGAAGAATCATCTCTAAAACCAGTATCCATGTTAGATAAAAAGGAGACTTCCCATACACATATCATCACCACGGGTGATGCTGCAATGGAAGACCCACTAGAGCATGCAAATTTTGAGTTCCCCATTGCTAACTAGGATAGAGAAACTACAATGAAGAACATACCTCCTTCTGCATTACCTATCTTCAATGGGTTGGTCACAAAGGATCCATATACATTCCTTTTTGAGTTTGATGTGTTGTGTAAAAGTTATGATTATACTACAAATGCATATATGCTCAAATTGTTTCCAACAACCTTGAAGGATGCTACTCTCAGATGGTTTATAGGTTTGCGAAGATATGTTGTTCCAAATTAGAATACCATGAAGATAAAGTTCTTGGAAAAGTAACAAGAATACTATAGAGGAACATATAGAAAGAGAGATGACATATTTAGGATGTCACAAAAGGAGGATGAATCCATGGAAGACTAGATGGAAAGGTTTCAGTTTTTTCTTAAGAAGTCCTACCAAAATAAACTCTTTGATGAGTCTTTAAAGCTGATATTCTTAAGGGGGATTAATGAGGATTCCATGGATGCACTTAACCTCATTGAGGTAGGATATATCTCTCAAGAACCATTTGAGGAGATTTTCAAGGCATGCAGGAATTATTTAAGGTCTTTCACAAAGAACCTGGTTAGAGGAGACAAGACATCTTCCATAATAAAACCATCCAATGGAGTCTCTAGAGTTGAATTGAGTAATATTTTGTCAAATATGAAGGAGGATATTATTATCCATCTGGATACATAGCTATATACCCTCCATATCAAGAAGAAGCAAGAGGAGGTAGAAGTAGCTCTTATAGAATACTACCCACATTGTAGACAAAGAAGGACTAATTGAAAATGCAAGAAGGTGGCAAGTATCTCTAGAGGGACATCATAATTTCATGCACTGGAAGGAGAAGATGGAAAAGTATTCTACATAGCTCAAAGGAAACCATGGAAGCCAAGACAAGTTATGCCTTAAGATCCTTTGAATTATAACATGCCATTTCTTGGTAACAACTCAAATATTCCTAATTGGAATCATTAGTCTTGGGCCGATATGCAAAACTAGCAATGGAAAATTCCTCAAACCAATTGGAACTAGCAACAACAAAATATGTGGCCATCACAAAATTATCAAGGATCTGACTATAATTCCCAATGGCCACCCGAACAAAAAAAATGGCAACCCTAGTGGCAAAGAAGCTAGTAATGATAAAACCAAAACATGAATTATCAATAGTTACAATAGCAAGCCATTATAGGTTGATCTCACAAAGCCAGTTTATAATTTTTGAGAGATCCTATTTTTTGTTGAAATCACATATTTTTAGAAAATATAATGATTTAAGCCTTGAAAAGTTGCATTTAAAGGATTCCAATTGAAGAGGGTTTGATTGAACCAACTTAGATCAAACCCCCTTGGATAGAACCCCGCTAGTTTTAAATCATACTATAATGGAGTCTCCATTACACCTATCAAAATGTTGATAAAACACCACTTTTGATTTACTTTTGGGGGATCAAATGATTTCATTTAAAATTTATTTTTTGTAAGTATGTAACTTCCTTATTATAAGCTTCCCAAAAAGTATAATTTTAAATAAATTTAATTCATTTTTTTATATTTATTTTTTATTTCTTATGAGTGTAGGTTTTTCACTGAAAATCAAGCTCTCTATTCTGCACATGTGGAAAAATAGAATATTATAAAAAAAATTGAAAAATATGAGTGTACTAGATATTGAAGTCGTTGATCCAACAAAAAAAAATTGAATTTCAATACATACAAAAAAATTTATGCATTATACAGTCTGCCTATGTCTGAATTGTAATTGGTTTGACTTCAAAACATGATTAAGGAACACATATTCAATAAAACACTATGAAACCAATTGGAAGCACTAGATATCATAGTTAAAAATCTAAATTCAAAAAAAAAGAATTTTATCCTTCATTGGAAAAATGTTATGCGTTATATAGTGAGCGTAACTCCTTAAAAATGTTGTTTACTGAAAAAAACTAGTTTTTGAAGGAGATGGAAAAAGAACTGCAATCTAATTCCAAAATTTTTGAAAAGAAAATAAATTAGACTCTACAAACAAAATGTCACAAATCACTAGTTTGCACCATGTTCAAATTCCTCACAATTTAGCCGCTATAGGTGCCCGTAAGTGAAGATTTAGTTAGAAAAATTTATTTCAGTGTCCAGTTTGGCCAAAAATTGTAAACCAGTATTGTGGGATCACCCTATACCAAATCCAACAAACCAAGCACCATAGCCACCTAAAGTACCTTAGCTGTTAGCACATCTTGCACCTAACCCTAATAACACACATTTTTAGTAGGCCTACATTAATGAAGATGTTCAATACCCTACTTATGGGGTATAGGTGAGTGATGTCCACCTCTGATCATGGAAAACTTTGGTTCGACCTTCATTCCCTCAAATCACTTAATTAATTGATGAGGAACCCCCAATAGAGACCTTAGATAATTAGCCTAAGGAGCTTGAGTCAAATTAAGTTAACTAGACCAATCCAAGTCTAGAGCCCTCACTCCCTAAAATATTAGTAGTTCAAATGCATCAAAAACAAGCTGAAATTGATTTGTTGGGACAACTTAGAAATGTTTGTATCTGTGAGATTTTCTAACTCGCCTACTCACGAATCTAATGACTGAAGGAAAGAAAAACCATAAATATGAGGAGGAATAAACTGTATTCATCTTAGGAATGCAAAGCTATATTTAGCTTGAGAATTGAGAATTACAAAGGAAATGCCTTGGTTATATAGACCAACGGGAGAGATAGATGAAACCAGATTATGACAAGTGTTGGAATCCTATGAGGTGTGACAACTCATGTCATTAAATGCTTAACCAGCTAGGTATATGTGAAGGAAGGTGACCAACATAAGACAATGTTTACCACTAAGTGGGGAACATTTGCATACTCAAAAATGTCGTTTAGACTTTCAAATGCTGGTGCAACCTTTTAATGAGCAATGGATATTACCTTTAGAGGATTAATTAATCTGATTATTCTCATATATCTGGATGACTTAACAGTCTTTTCAAAGTCAAGGGATGATTACTTTGATCATCTAGAAAAGGTATTCCAGAAATGTCAACAGTTCAAGATTTCTTTGAATCCCAAAAAAAGTTTTTTTCAAAGTACCCCAAGGTAAGCTACTTAGTTTTGTAGTGTCAAAAGAGGGAATAGCAATAGACCCTGAAAGGGTGAGATCTATATGGAGTTACCCCTACTAGTAAATCAACAATGACTGTATTCCTTCCTGGGGAATATAAACTTCATCAACAGGTTCATTTCAAAATTTGTAGGCATTGCAAGACCTATCACACTAATGCTTAAGAAGAACCTAGTGTTCAAATGGACCCCTAAAGGAAAAGAAAATTTTGAGTAGATAAAGATAGCTATCTTCACTGCTCTGGTATTGGCTAATCCTAACTTTTCCAAAGATTTTCTACTCTATGTATACAACAACCAACATAGCATAGTTTTTGTACTCACTTAGAAGGACGAAGGAAATAACGAAAAGAATCCTATTACATTTCATTCAAGGACTCTTAAAAGTTACGAGGCTAATATAATTTTATTGAAAAGTAGGCTTTTGCCATTGTTATAAGTCTAAAGAAGTTCTGACATTCAATGTTGGGGAATAAAATCACTATTCTCGTCATGCATCCTAGTGTATGGGAGTATATCATAGAAGATGAGATAACCGAAAAGAGGAAAATTGGATCACCAAAATCCTAGAGTATGATGTGGACATTATACCAACCAAGCTGGTTCGGGGAAGAATTATGTGTGAATACATTGCACAGGAATCAAGTTCCATGGTTGAGAAGGATACCGATCAAGTCTACTTGAACCAGTTCGAGTCTGACGAGTCTTGGGTGGTGGATCAGACACAGTATATGCAAAAGGGGGTGTACCCAACTAGCCTTCCATCCCCCAAAAGGTGATACTACCGACTGCAAGGCATTAGGTATGTATTAATTGAAGGTATATTATTTAAGAAAAATTATGATGGTGTCCTACTCCAATGCTTAGACAAGCCACAGGTGCAAAGAGTTCTTAATGAATTCCATAGCAGTCTTGAGGGTGGACATTTCCTCACCAAGACTTCCCCCTTGAAGATAATGCAAGTAGGATATTATTGGCCTTCCATGTTTTTTGAAGCACACCATTTGGTGAAAATGTGTAACTCAGTGCCAATTCTTTGTTGGCAAAAGAAAGAATTTTTCCTTGCCTTTAAGCCCAATTGTAACTAAGGAACCCTTTGCTCAATGGGGTTTCGATTTTGTCGAAATGATAAATCCTATTTTTGGTGCTAGCCACAAGTGGATACTTACGACGACTGACTATGTCACAAGGTGGATGGAGGTCGTTGCCCTAAAAAATTCCATAGAGGGCGAGATCATCAATTTTCTTGAAGAGCTGGTAACTAGATTCGGTTCACCAGAAACTATAATATCCAACAATGCTTGAACTTTTGTAGGTTCGAGTATGTCATATTTTTCTATCAAACATGGGGTTTACCTTAAAACTTCATCAAATTACTACTCACAAGGGAATGGATTAGCAGAGTTGACCAACAAAAACCTAATTAGGTTAATCAAGCACATCGGCTCAGAGCGACAAAGGGATTTACACAAGCACCTATGAGTTGCTCTATGGGTGGACCAGATTACTCCCAAGAAGATCTTGAAGACATCCCCTTATGAAATAGTGTACGAAAAAGAGGTGGTTTTACAAATTTCCATAGAAATCCCTTCTTTGTAACTACTGAAAGCCTCGAAAGTTGAAGAAAGCGGCAGAATGGAAGTACAGTTGGAAAAACTCCTCAAAATTGAGGAAGATAGAGAAAAAGCTTATAGATACATGGTTGACCACCAACAAACAGTGAAGCGATGGTTTGATCAAATGAGCTCTAACCCAGAATTCAGGGAAGGGAGCCTAGTACTAAAGTACGATGAGCACATTGTGAAACCAAGACAACATACAAAATTTGAGGCGTTATGGAAGGGACCCTTCTGAATCAATGCATGCAAAGAAAAGAATGCATAAGAACTTGAAGATATGAAAGGAAATGTTTTAGATATACCGATAAATGGTATTTTATCTAAAATTATTCCATTAAAATATGCAGTTCTTTAAAAATTTTAACTGTTATATACCATATGAATTTTTTTTTGTAAATATGCTTTAGTTTTGAGAATAAGCCATGAGAATAACACATAAGAAGGGAGAAATTTTTGTATTATATTATATTCATCAAAAAATTTACAATGTAATACAAGCTCGAGGCTTAGATTTAAACATGAGGCTCTCTTGAGCAAACCCAAAAAGAGGCATGAAGCAAAAACGAGGCAACATGTAAAAATCAATAAAGTTACACCTCCAACCATTGTCTAGAAAGCTGAAATGGCTCGTTGTTTGGTTTTCTTCTTCTTCTTCTTCTTCTTTTTCAGGATGCAAAAGGGGGGTGAACACATAGCACATGCAGGCTCCACATAGCATAGACTGTTGGCCTAGTCGCTGCGATTATGCACCAGAAACTCGAAGTGCTTTCTCCAGGTGAGTCCAAGAACACACTCCATGTTGTACTCCCATAGAAGGTAGGTGGCCATTGGCTAAGACAATGAACGATGCATCTCCAGGTCCATGGTATAGTAGTCAGTAAGGAAGGGAAACTAGGGTATGTCTATCACATAATCCACATGCCTGCGGATATCCATGGCACTTGGAATACCGACGCTAGGGATAGCTACCCGCACAATTTCACCGAGCTCTTCCATTAGTGCAAATTCAAACATCTAGTGACATAATTCAATTATCATGGGCTTGGAAATGTTCAGTTCAAGCAGGGAGGCAACGAATTAGGAAAGTACATTGCATTTTCTCCTCACCTAGTTCTTATCATCAATAAAGTCTAGGTTGAATACCCACTTGAACGCAACTAGGCCAAAATGGTCACACTTCTTCACCAGGCACTTAATTATGTCACTGGTGACCTCTCCCTCAAAGTAGTATTGTGGCCTCCATGGTAGAAGTTGAATAGGAATTCCTAGACCAGCTAACATTCTAATAAAGCAGTAGATGGTAGTGGAATGAGAGATAGCGAGAGAAGCTTGCTAAACTAAGAGGCTATGTTTTTTGAAGTGAATTTTTTAATAAGGTGGCATAGCTATATATAGAAAAGATGAGCCAACAAATCCAACCAACAAGAAGTCCATTTTTGGATGAACGACAACAGGAAAATTACCAAAGAAACTAGAGGGTAGTAGATGAATCATACAGAGGATCTAACAGGAGGTCTTGAGAAATAAATTTGGGCGTTGGGAGTAAATTCTCTCGTATGTTGATTGAAAATGTGTCCTTTGCCATCATCAACACCAACCATCTTACTTATGTGAAAATACATGGTTTAACACACTAAATTCTGACAAATTAAATTAGCATGTCTTTCAAAAGTACCTTGCATTACTTCAACATGTTTCTCATAGATAAAAGCACACGTTCCAATGCAATGAGCTTATTTGTGAAAGAGGCGATGGGGAGAATGTACTAACTCCATTCTCATAACAATTTTAGCATTCCCAAGGGATGTAGATCTCGAATCCACACATATTGTCTCGGCAGTAGCATTTAGTGGACTAGCAGTAATGGCGTAGCATTAACTGCATGTACATGTGAGGGAATTAATTGCACCCAAAAGTAGATTTTACTAAGAAGCAAAAGGCAAGTGGTCATTTTCATTGAGGAAACTGTCTACAACTTCTTGACATAGCCATGGCGGAGCCATCAATATCTGGTAGAAAAGTTGGAGCCTCATCTAAAAGGCATGGTTGCACTGATATCTTTGAGCATAACTCATTTGCCAATGCCCCATTGCTTGAGGAGCGGCCATTTGAATTTTGTAAAAAGGTGCAACTAGACAAATGTATCAGGAGAGAGGCGGTGCAAGATTTTACTGACAATATTTTTGATCCCAAGTTGTCATCTAACCCTAAATGTTTTAGGGAGGGTCCATTCCAAAGAATGATGCAGAATGAGTCATCTGAGGTTTTCACCTCTCAACTCTGGAATTGTGGCCTACCATAGCTCATGTTTCTTGTTGTACACACATGCCTAGAGCTGGTGAAAGCATGTGCCAGAAGATTCAAAGTTACAATTTATGCCGAAGCCATATGGGATATGTTGTGTATCCCTGCAACCTAGGGTGTTGAACATTTTGATGAAGAAAAGATGGAAATTTTTGGGGAGGAACTTGAACCAGGAAAGGAAGCTTTTATGAGGAAGAAACAAAGGAAAGGTCAAAGAGAGGTCATTTTTCTTTTCCTATTTCATGTAGAAAGTTCAAGAAAGACACAGTCTATCTTCTCAATGTTGGCTTGGATTTTTGGCCTTGATTATGATGAGGACGTCCATCCTTTCTAGATGGGTCTAGATTTTATGCTCAAAAGGGAGAAGAGCTAGAAATATTATGATTTTGCTGATATAATAGCCGAAGGGATGCTATCTAGAAATTGAAGAACTATGATACCGAGTATAAATCCAGGTACTCTTCTTTCCTAGCCCACTTTATTTTGCATCAAAATTCTGAGTTGTTAGAGAAAACTATGCTAGTATCTAGGTTCGATGTTAAAGGCTGCCATTAGCTAGTTTATGTATGGACTCCTATGCTTTCAAAAATGGGGGATTACTATTGGTTTGTAGATCATTTTTTGAGGCCAGTGCTTCAAGATTTGTTGCCATGCCCTATGGGCCATTTCTCTCCTGAAGTCATACAATGGACGAGAGCTTCGTTGACCCTAGTGGATTATTTCCTAGGAGAGGATTTTACATTTATCAGATTTCATGGTTTTGTCAAGGAGCCTTTCAGACTCCCCAGATCTATAACAAATAGAGTTTTCATGTTGGAGGCATGTCGCTAGGAAATCCTTTCCAACAACACCTATGGCATCAAAAGGAATAAGAAAAAGATATACCCACTTCCCCTCACAATTTCCAATAGTTAGGTGATACTAGGGAAGGGGAAGGCCAAGGGTGAGCTTACAAACCTACTGGTGGCCCTAGGCTTTGTCCTCATTTGTGGCACATGGGACTACAACCCAACAAGGTACTTCACTTTGAAACATGAGAGTCGAGAGTATTTTGACAAGAGGAGGAATCCGACTCAAGAAAGGTTGGAAGTATACATTGACTTGGATCACACTCCACTCAAATGACCAAAATGGCTGAATTTCTATGTGTCACAAGTGGAGTATTAGAATAACCTTCCAATGGGTAAATCCCTCAACACACAGTTGAAGCACAAGGGATGGTTAGAAAGAAAGAAGGAAGGCTTCTGGAGGTCCCAACAAGAGAAGAAATGCCCCAATGCCCTATTTGGAGAATTTCAACTAGACATGATGAAAGGTTCAAGGACATTTATGATCAAGAGGCCAACAATGACAATAGAAATCCATAGAAGTCATGAGATTGAAGAAGAGTAGCTCCTGCACCATACTTCTCATCCTTCAGAATTTGATAGGAGGAGAGGCTCAAGGAAAAGGGACTCACAAGTCACATCCTCCACCAGTGCTTGAAGCAAAGGAAAAAGGACCCAACCATCCCCAAGAGGGTCCACTATGGTTATTGAAGGCCAAGTTTCAAAGGGATTGGCCACTAAAGGATCAAAATGTACTAGTTTTGGTCATGCAAAGAGAAGATGAATCCATGATCTAGGTGCACCATATGCATCAGCCCGAGGAGAAGAAGAAGTGGAGTCTATTCTACAAAATGTTTCGACCATCATGGCCTAGGTAATTTTTACTCCCTCTCTTCTTCTTGCCTCTCAATCTTTGGTCACTACTCTGCCCCCATCTATAGAAAAGAATTCTTCAATATGTAGACCCTAAGCTATTAGTTCTAAATACACCCCCTCCCATTTTTAATGAGCCTTCCAAAGCAACCTCATGCATTGAATGAGCAGCATCCACTTCAACCACTATTGATTATTTAATCGCCCTGCCAAGGACCCCCATTGAAAGAGACGAAACATCCATGTTGCTTGTCACTCCCATTCCATCCACTTCTGGGAAAACATCCCTCCTTCTACATGTCTCTCTTTTCACTCCAACTGGCTTTTCCCCTATCCAATCTCAAATTGGTATCCCAGCCTTTTTCCATGATAACGCTCCCTTTTGCTTCCTTGCATGCTCATACATCTGAGGTTTCTCCTTTTTTCACCCTTTTTGGTTTCCCTCCTAGTGCTTCCATTGCATCACAAATAATTGATACCTCTTAGAGTCTTTAGGGGCATTTCAATGCAACAAAGCAGGCCCGACAGGTCAAAAAGTAGAAAAGACTATTAAAGAACATCATGTTTCCAACTACCAAGAAGATTGAAGCTTGCTTCAATGAAGAGGAGAATTCTCTACTGATCACTACCATGAAGCCACTTGTGTCCAAGCTCGAGGGACAAATGCAAATGGAGGACAATGATATTAGAGCCATGAGCTTAGATTTGAATGAAACTCATTTGCACAAAAAAGTGGTCCTAGCTAAGGCCACACAAAATGTGGTATATGTAGATTACGAGAGGCTAGACAAAAAGTTGAAGCGCAAGGTAGAGCTGATAAATGTAAGGGAAATGGTGAATAATTTGCAAACAAAAATCAAGGCTAGAGATGTCGAGATGGCCCACATAAGGCAAGTACAAAGTCAACAAGGATAAATATCTAAGGTGCTTGCGGAAGCGTAAGGTCAACATATTCAGCTGTATGATGAAATTGAAAAGTTGAGAGTTGAGCTTGCTACTGAGCATCAGACAAATGTAGAGTACCAACATGCTCAGGAAAACATAAAAAGAGAGTTGGATGGCATTTGATCTCAAGCAAATTGAAAGGTTGAACTCAGAACTAATAAATTCCCTCAGAGAGAAGAATCAAATGGAGGAGAATGCAAGAGCAAGAGAGGCTCAGTTCAATCAGGAGCTAGCTGCTATACAAGGAGCTAGGAGCCTCCCAATATTAGAGACGTTGATATCTATTCAATGGGAGTGAATCATAGTCGTGGTTGCCATTTTTAGACCTTCTTTACAATTTTTAAAGGGTGTTTGGGAATTAAATAGGAAGGTTAGCCTAATGGTCGATCAAATTCTATAGCTATGTGCTCCCCAAGTGGTAGAATTGCAAAGCTTGATTTCCAGGTTGTGTGTAGCCATTGATGAGGCCTTAAAAGGTGCAAGGATTCCTGATTGAAGAGCCACCTCCATCAAAGAAAATGAGATCATCAACTGCCACAAGATCGCAACAAGGTGCAAAGAATGTCAGGCAGTGTTGAACAAGAGGGTCAATGAAATCAAGAAGGATTTCAGTGTCCTAGTTAGCTTTAGGCTACCTCCTCTTCTTTCACCAGATGGAGATGTGTTTTTAGTTGAGTAGATTATGAACGCGATCCAATATAAGGTCTAGACTTCTATAGAACTCCCAGGTTCTAGTGCGACGCCCATCGTTGATGATATTGAGTGCGAGATCTTTCTTCTTTCTCGTCTCTATTATCATCTTGGGGCAGTTTCTACAAGATGGGGATTTATTTCTTTTAAGGAAGTCTTCAAGCTAGATCAAGCATGCAGGATCATCCATACTCTCGTCCGACCGATTGATGCAAAATGGGAGGCACAACATTCAACTTTCCTAAAACTCCAAGAATTACTAGAGGTCCAGGTTCATGCCTCTACAAGTGAAGGCCCCCTGTGAGTCAGCAGTAATCATTTTTTAATTTTTGATTTTTATGCTTTTGGCTTTCGATGTGTCCGCACTCAAGTAAAGCTGTTCAGAAAGGTGTGCAATGTGCCATGTGGTGGTTGCAACATGTGGCTTTCATTTATCATCTTCCTTTCAGGAGAGAGACGAGACACATGTCAACTCAGCAAAGATTTTCTCAAGGAATATTTTCACAAGTTTGAGAATCCCCACCCACTCGACACGTCACCTCTTCACTGCAGGTAGTTTGCGCTATTATGAAATGATCTCTTTTGGAGTTTGTCAGGTCTTGCTGGGTCCTTTTGTTTTTTTAAGATGGAGGCTTTGGTTCAACGCTGTTGGGCTATGTGATTGGTCAACTAGACTTTTTTCCAGGCTATTTTCTAGGATCTAATTATTTTCAGATAATGTTTTTTTCTAAATATCTAAAGGGATTTGATGTGGCAGTTGAGAATTGATGAGAAAATATTGCTATGACCTAATTAAAGATCTATGATCAGATCGTGAGCTATAAAATGCCAACATCTAGCAGAAATTACTTCTAGAATGTGGCAGTGGTTTTCTCTTTTTGCAGCTATAAATGAGAGGCGGTGACAAAAGGGAGGAGTTCCAAGTTTCAGTTTCCTTTTCTCAAGAAAAGTTTCTTTAGTTTTTTGAAGTTATAGAACTATTTTTAGAAGTAGAATTAGCAAAAACTGCTTTTCTATGGCATGTTATATTGTTAATGCTCAAACTATTATTAGATTGGCATATGACCTATGTTTTAAAGTTCATTTGATATTTAAGCACAATTTTTTTGGAAGAAATCATTAAGAATATCCATGTTATGGCCTTTATCAAGTTTCCTTCTTTATGCTTTTGTTCAGAAGGAAACATTGTGTTAAGCTTAATTCAAATAGTTTGAGTAGTTGATTTCCATGTTGTAGGCTTATATGGTAGGATACTAACTTGTGAAAACTGGATTGTCTCTGAACTTCTCTATTTTTCTGAAGGGTTGTTGTTTGGATATATTATGCTGTAAGAAGAGGAAGATTTTTATGTGATTTATGAATGTTTTCTGTTAACCTTGAAATTCTTTATGTTTCATTGGACCTTAATGAACACTATTTGCAGAGAGATTTGAAAGGTTGCACTGTGTTTGTAATTAGCCTTTGTTGCTCATTATCTTCCCAACAATGAAGGGTTGTGGCATTCTGTGTCTAATATATCATTCATATGCAATATTGGGTTTGAAATTATGTAAAAGCTTTGGCGTATCACCATTTTTTATGTTTTATGTTTTATGTTTATATTTCCTTCTACCTTTTTCTCCAAAAATCAAAGAAGAGTTGGCATTCTATAAAAATCCTTGAGGTATTCAGTGAGGCACAAGCTTTGATGATCAACAATATCTCTCTTAGAATCTTCAAATAGTAAAAAATGAAAATGATGGTCAAAAAGTTGATTTTTCACTAGTATATAGTAAAATTTTATACATGCATATATCATTCAATTCATCATTGTGAGTGCTAGTGAACTCTGATTTTTATGTCATCTATTATGTTGGATTCATAGTTCTAACCCTGATCACATCCAATATTTTTCTATAGTTGGTGTTGTGATTTCATGACCCTATCATAAAAATTTCCATAACCAAGGCTAGAAATTTGATTTGGTTAGATTGCTACCCTGATTCCACATCCATAAATAAATTGGAATTCAGGAGCATATATCTACTCTTGATTTTGGTTAACATGTTTGTTTGAAAGTATAAGATGATTTTGAATAGCTAACAAATCAGTTTTGCAAGATGTGGTTCCTAACAATATGCTTTTATAGATGACTACATTTGGGGCCTCATTCTCCTATTCATGGATGATTCATAATATCCATATGAGTATCATTTTTATGTAGAATGATTTATTTTTACTAATTTAGCTTGCATATACAAATAGTGTTATATGGTCACTAAAGTGAGGGCTAAATGTAGCAGAGAAATTACATTCCCTTGTAGGTGATAGTACAATTTAATACTTAGTTTGGACCTATTTTAGTGACCTTTGTATTTATAAATTTTTAGCACCTCCTAAATAGCCCATAATCTCCTAAATTATGTATTCTAAGGCCTATTTTATTGTTTTTTGACAAAATTACAAGCATTGAACAAATGCAACGAATTAATACTTTTCGCCCAATATTTTGTGTCTTGGGAAATAAGGCTAAGACCCATATGCCCATGGCAGTATGGGTCCCCCTATCTTGTCAGGGATTGAATTTTAATGTGTTGGTGTTGGTATTTTAATGTTCAAATTTCAAATTTCAAATGTCGGCTTTCAAGATCTAATCTTTGAGAAATTAGAGAAATGCCTATAAATACCTAGTATTTTCACCATTTCAAAACTAGAACATTCAAGAAAGAAATAATCAAAGTCTTGGAGCAGTATATTTCGTCATATGGGTGATCCCACAATACTAGTTTACACTTTTTGGCTAAACTGGACATTGAACTAATTTTTTTTAACTAAATATTCACTTTCAACCACCTATAGCTGCTATACCATGAGGAATTTGAAGATGATGCAAACTAGTGATTTGTGAAATTTTGTCTATAGATTCTAAATATATATATTTTTAAATTTTTGGAATCAAATTGCATTTCTTTTTCCATCTCCTTCGAAAACTAGTTTTTAACAGTAAACACCATTTTTAAAGAGTGATGTTCATCGTAAACAACATAACTTTATTTCTATGAAGGATAAATTTCATTTTTTTTAATTTATCTTTGTAACTACAATATCTAGCATGTTCATTTGGTTTCGTAGTGTTTTAATGAGTATTTTTTTTTAATTAAGTTTTGAAGTCAAACCAATTATAATTTAGACATAGGTGGACCGTATACAACATAACCTTTTTTGTATGTATTGATTTTATTTTTTTTGTTGGATCAAGACATTAATACCTAGCACAAACATATTTTTCAATATTTTTTTTGATAATCTACTATTTTTCCACATGTGCAAAACATAGAGCTTGATTTTTGATGAAATCCCTATGTTTAATTAAACTAAAGAAAATACATAATAAAAATAAAATATATTAAAATTATATTTGATGGATAGCTCATTTCAAGGACTACCATCATCTAGTTGGGTTTGTGAAGTTGATTCCCTTTTCATATTTGACCCAATCCCATAAAGGTAAAGTTTTGTAGAAAATTGATAGGGGAGAAGGAGAAGGGCAAAAGGGGGGGTTCAAGCAAACCCCCCTTTGAGTGAATCTCCCTAGACCCCTTCAAGCGAAGGGGGTTTGATCGAAGGGGTTTACTCAAACCCCCAATTTTTGTTTTTTAAAAAAGTGCAAAAAAGGATGACATCATAGGGGGGTTTTCTCGAAAGGTGGGTTTGAGTGAACACCTTTTTGGGTTCATGCAAACCCCCCCTTCAAGCGAACCCCTAAAAACCCAAATTTAAATTTTCTTTGGAGCAATTTTGCATTTTTTCTTCATGAAGGGAATTGTAAAATAGTATTGTGGGATCACCCATGCACATTTGAATTTGTAGGTCTTCAAGCATATTTTTAGATTTTATCAAGCTTTATCTCATGTTGGAGGTTGATGCCCATAGAAGAGCATGATGGATTCTATGTTTGGGAGATGCACTTGGCCATTTCCCTCAACCTAATGACTTGTTCCTAAGTGTTCTCATCTTCAAGCTTCTTTCTACTTGTAGCCTAAAGAAAGGTATCATGTCAATTCAAATTTATTAAGGGTTTTTGACTTCTCCCAAGGTAGATCTTGTCATTTTCATATATCAATCTCTCTCTAACACACTTGAGTAGGATTTCTTTGCATTTTAGCTCATAACAACCTTAGACACACTTAAGGTTAGGGCACACACACACTATTTTCTATCAGATCTTTGGCTATTTATGGAGGTAGAAATACTAAATTATGGGCTTAAATGAGACAAGCTCCTATATAGCCACCCCCCACCATCTATTTAGTATATTTATGGCAGTCTAGATCTAAAGATAGAGGTTTCCAGGGTAGAAAATTAAGAGTAGATAGAGAGTTACAAGATCAAGTTTTGAAGTTTAGACAAGGACTACAAGGACCCATATGCCCCTATGTGACCTAGTCCTACTACAACACTTAGATCCAAATTTTTATGATATGTACACATCATCCTATACTTATCAGACTTGCTTGTGAATTGTTGTTTTAGTCTATGTATTTTTGGAATATTAAATTTTTTATATTAAGTCATATAATTCAATTAGGTTAATCATAACAATTTCCATTCCATTTCTAAGGCTCAAAAGGATCAAATCTAGGTCTAATTGACTCACCTTTATGGAACTGAAAATTAATCAAAACACCTAGTTGATTTAAATTCTAGTGTAGCTTTGAAAAGGAGGTAATTGATCCTAGGTTTTATGTACTAAACACAGGGTTCCCTTTTTCTTATGATACACATATCAAGATGAGGTTCCTCTTAATCTTATTCCTTGTTTTTCTAGTACTTAATTTCACATGTTACTTTAGGTACTTCGTTAGATATCAACCTTTCTTGTGTCCTAAGTGTAGATACTTTGTTATATATGTACACACATGTGGTTGTATTGTTTTGAAGTTTCAAGATGTGTTGTTGGAATTTTTTGAAATGCAAGTGCTTTTATTTTGTTAATTTCTTAAGAAAAATATATTTGAAATTACACTAAAGGTCTTTTCCTACTTTATTTTATAATATTTAATAATTAAATTATTTCTTAATCTTTTATTTTAGATATTATTAAATATTGGTTGGGACCTTTTAATCTCCATGTACACCATAGTTATATATTTTATCATCTAGATGTCTTTTCTTACTTAATCTAGCCATTCTCACTTTCTACATGCCATCATGCTTTATAACACATGATTATTCCTCTTTTTCTACCTTCATTTGGTATATAAATATTTTGGACCTTGGTCAATTAAAGATGAACATTTTTTTGGGTGAAACCAACTGATATATCCTCTACCCCTTAAGTTTTGATCTTAGGGTTTAGTTTATGTATTTTATTTCAAATATAATACACATGTTTTATCAAATTTTAATCCATCCTTAGATTCTATAATATTTTAGTATTTCCCCTCTCAAGTATGTTAATATATCATTATCCTACCCAGTTTCTGTTAAGGATAATATCATCAAAATATTTGAATGTTGTATCTCATCCCCCTTCCTACTAACACATTTTTTTTAAATTAATAACCTAGAACAACCATCAAACATAAAAAAATCCAAGTAAAAATAATCCATTAGTGCTTCCCTTAATCAATGAAATCCTTATTTATTTTTAAATAAATCATTAATATATCATAATTGTGATAGATCATTCCCAATCTACAATCATATTTGTTAGGATATAATATTCCCAATCTAACCCCTTCACATATACAATTGATTTAGGGTACAACAAAGATATTATTATAGTAATATACATATATTTTTCAACTTAATTAGGGGAATAATCTTTTTTTTTTGTTTTATTATTTGTGTGCCTTACTTTCTTGTTTATTTTCTTAATTTTATTTTTCATTTTTGTTTGTACTTGTAGCATATCATTGCATTATAGTTTTTCCATATCATGGTCTATCCTACCTTATACTATACTAAAGAAAGCATTAAGTTGGCCCTAAAGAGTTGTAAATTAATGTAATTTTTATTTCATGTATTACTATCTTTTCAAACCATTCATCATATTATTTAATTATTACTAATATTATTCTATCATTAACATTCATCACCTTCATTGCATGCATTTATAATTTTAACATTCATATTTACCATATAATTAATATGCATATTTATATCCATTTATAATGCTCATTTCTATCATTCATCGTTCCCCTCAACATTCCTCATATCAATTCACCTTTTAGCTAAACTAATTCTATTTTCGTTTTTAGAGCCCACCCATGTGATTCCTACCCACCTACTCTCTCAAGGGGGCATCACCCTATGTTGGGGTATCTTGCCAATAGTGTTGTCCTATTAGGCATCTATGATTATCTTCTTTTAAATTCTATTACTTATTTTAGTCACAACACTAATTCAAAGAGAGAAAATGTAAACACCTAAAATATATCTCACTATTTTTTTCACCATTTCTAATGCCATATAGATAAATAATTTTATCATTTATTTAATTAACCCAATTTCTTCATTTATCCAAAATAAATAAAAATTAATCCACATTTTCACTTATTCAAAATGAAAAATTAATCCACTTTTATCACGTATCCAAATAAATAAAATAAAATTTATCATCTTCATTTATTAAAAAATCATAATTTAATTAATCACATTCTCATCCACAATTATTAAATAAATAAAATCTTTCATCTCAACCATTAATAAAAATAACACTAAAAGTCACCTATAATTAAAAAATTCATCACAATCATTTTTGACAATCATATTTAGTTTTAACCTAGAAGGTAACAAACATTCAATAAGATTACCTTAATGCATCTCAACCATCTACTCAACATCAAATTTAGACCATTCATATTCTCAATAAAAAATCTGGTTCTAGGAAAATTCACTGCCAACAATTCATCAGAGGAAAATTCACTGCCACCAATTCACCACGATGGAAAATTAATGGCATTAACATTTTTTAATATAAATTTGCAAAAATTTGAAAAAAAAATTGCAAAAGAATAATTTGATTTATGATAATAAAAATGATAATAAATGCCATGAAAATTATTCTTTTGCAAAACAAATTTAAATTTTTGAAAATATATATTAAAATTTATGTTAATGCGTTACATGAGTGATGAATTTTCCTTGAGGTGAATTTGTCATAGCGATGAATTTTCCCACAGTGAATTGAAAATGAATTACCTGATACCAAAAAATCTATAAATATAACCTTAAACCTTCTATCCTTAAAAAAATCATATACAACATATGGAAAATCTTGATAAATACATGCTACCAAAACCATGCCCAAATATTGAGAAACTACAAAGAAATAACATGTTGAGCACATCTACTTAAAAAAAATTGTATTTGGTAATATTATAGAATATTTATTTTATTTAGCTCTTTTTATGAATTTGCAAGAGGAATCATATTTTATATTATCTAGTTTCCTTTTATTTTGTTCCATGTATATAGTATCAAAAAGATAACATCAAAAGAGGAGATCAATATATAATCTTCAAAGCTATGTCTAGGAATAGGAAGACACCCATAAAAGAGGATTTTCCCAATTTAATATTGAATAAAAGAGGAAAATATATGTAGGAATAAGAGAAAGAGAGAGGAAGATGAATGTAGGATAAGAGAAAGAGAGAGGAAGATGAATGTAGGAACTCAAAAGGAGGTGCTACAACATCATTTATTTATTTTAAGAAGGAAGAGATATATTTATTATCTTAAATTGTATTTTTAATTATATAAATTAAAAATATAGAATATAAGATTGATATTAAAGGGAATTATTTAGTAATAACAAGAATACATCAGAATAAAATAATTAATAGGTTTAAGAAAGACATTTTGAAATGGATGTGAGAGAATATGAGTTAAACAAACTCAAATAAACCTCTTATAAATGCATAATAAATATAGAAGTGAATCCTTTTATAAGCAACATAAATCTACATATACTAGTCTTGAACAAAAGAATCTAGGATATAAACAAGTATCAAGAACCTATTAATTTCTTTTATTTTTAAAATAGGTGCCTATTTCCCTAGTCAATCTCAACCATGGGATATTATAATTTTCTTTCATGATATAGACATTTCTACATCATATCTACTTCTTGAGTCAAATTTCTTAATAAATTTATAGAGAAATTTTCTTTATTTTAGTTTATTATGTGTCCCCAATGAAAATATTTCCTTCCTTAAAGTAAAGTATCACTTCATGTCTTACTTGATATTCCTTATGTGTCCAAATTTGATTAGTATCCTACTTATACTTGTGATTCATCTTATCTAATTGTTGTCTTACTTCTTGATGTAAATTCTTTGATATACTCTACTTAATATTTAGCTATAGAACTCTTCTTGTAGTTTATGGTGAACTCTTTTAATTTTAAAACATTCATTAGATTCTATCCACACATAACTTTAAATGGCATTCCACCAAGTAATTTTATTTTTTAATTTATTATAAGAAAATTTTGATTGCAGTAAGATTAAATCCCAATTTCATAATAATCATCTCAAAAATCCTATTCATAATATTTACTTGTACATCTATTTGCATACGATATGTAAACTAAAATTTAATTCTATATTCATATTCTTTCATAATGTTCCAAAAAAATAACCAACAAAATTTACATTCTTATCTAATAAAATACTCTTACATATCCATGCAATCTCATAATTTATCTAAAGTATAAATTAGCTATATGTATTGCATCATTAGCATCATTATTTTTACTACAAGAAAGGATATGTAAGAACCTATAACATCTCTTGAAACAACCAAAAAAATATTGGAGTCAAAAAATCATTATCTAATTAATTATTAGGTTCTCATTTACACTAGCATATTTAAGGGCATTGCTACAATAGTGGTTTACACTTTCTGAGAGATCCTAATTTTTGCTGAAATCACATAATTTTAGAAAATATAATGATTTAAGCCTTGAAAAGTTCCATTTAAAGGATTTCAATTGAAGAGGGTTTGATGAAACCACATTAGACCAAGCCTCCTTGGATAGAACCCTGCTAGCTTTAAACCATACCTATAACGGTGTCTCTTTACACCTATTAAAATGTTGATCAAAAAACACTTTTGATTTACCTTTTGGGGATCAAATGAATTCATTTAAAATTTATTTTTTGTAAGTATGTATTCCTTATTATAAGCTTCCAAAAAAAAAAATAAAATAATTATATTTATTTTATATTTCTTGTGAATGTAGGTTTTTCATTGAAAATCAAGCTCTTTGTTTTGCACATGTGGAAAAATAGTAATTATAAAAAAAAATGAATTTTGATACATACAAAAAAAGTTACGTGTTATACGGTTCGCCTATGTCTGAATTGTAATTGGTTTGACTTCAACACTTGATTATGGAAAAAATATTCAATAAAACACTATGAAACCAATTGGAAGCACTAGATATCATAGTTACAAATCTAAATTCGAAAAAAATAGAATTTTATCCTTCATGGAAAACAAAGGTTATGTGTTATATGGTGAGCGTCACTCCTTAAAACTAGTGTTTACTGAAAAAAACTAGTTTTCAAAGGAGATGGAAAAAGAAGTGCAATCTGATTTCAAAAATTTTGAAAAAAATATATTTAGAATCTACAGACAAAATGTCACAAATCACTAGTTTGCATCATCTTCAAATTCCTCATGGTTTAGCCATTATAGGTGTCTGAAAGTGAAGATTTAGTTAAAAAAATTAGTTTAGTGTCTAGTTTGGACAAAAATTGTGAACCAGTATTGTGGGATCACCCTTAAGATAAACTCAAGTTATGCGATTTTCCATCAAAATTTAGAGGATGAGGCTAAATTTTGTGATCTAATTTAATCCTCACCGAGGGTCTCATCTAGGATTTCTTTATCCTTATTATATAGATTTATTATTATGTATTGTGTAGTTCATATTTTTTTAGATCAATAGACTTTTCAAGCTTGCATAGTGAATAGATTATTTTCTCTCTTTTGCGATAGATGTTTTGGTTGTAGGTGATGTCTAAGAGCTATGAGGTGTTGGACTAATCATCAGCATCTCCCTTCGGATTTGAGACATGGAATAACTGCCTCTTGTGGATTCATTTATCTTTAGAATTTGTATCGAGCATTAACAAGTCAATCTTTTGGCATAGTGGAAAACGTGCTCCAAAAAGTGGTATAAGAGTTGTGGTTGCAATTTTGAATCTCCTTGGGTTATATTGAGGGGGGCATTGTTGGACTAATTGCCAGCGTCTCCCTTCGGATTTGAGACATGGACTAATTGCCTCTCGTGGATCCATTTATCTCTGGCATTTGTATCGAGCATTTTAACGTGTCAATCTTTTGATGCAACGAAAAACGTGTTCCAACATGAGGCTCAAGAATTAGATCTAACATGGTATCATAGCCTTACATATATGACTACCTATCATTTTTTGGGAGATTTAGACTTGAGCGTTCAAATGGAGCATCCTAGAGTAAAGTGGACCTCACCCTTGCATTGTAAACATCCAAAAAACCTAAGAATATTTGTCCAAACCTTGAACTTTGAGTAAGAAAAAATTAAAGCACAATTTATTTTTTGGGTCTTAAAAATTTGTGTTGAAAAATTTGTATGTATGATTGTATGGAATCCATATAGTTATATAGTTAATATAATGCCATACAATCACCATTAGTAATGTGTAAGTTTTTCATCAAAATATAACACCTCATGTAAATTTCCATTGAGCCTATATGAAATATGATGAATGCTATTTTTTTCTAACAATGACATACAATCCAACAAGAAGTGATGTTAGTAGGTTACAACATAATTTTTCTAATATACAAAATCTGATGAATGTTATTTTCTAGGTCAACCAAAAAAATATGTGTATAAGCTTTAAAATATATATATATATCCAAAAATACATATGCTCCCACAATGCTTATGTAAATCAATATTTCTTCTATTGCTTTAATTGAAATGTTGTAATGTGAATGATGTGCCCTCAAATGTTTGAAGTAGATAGGATACTTAAGGATATGAAAATAAATGTATTGAATGGCTAGATATATAAGGATTTAAAAAAAATCAAAGAAATTTACAAGAGTTGGCATAAATATCAATTTAAAAATTGAGTTTTAAAGGGCCCATGACAAGAAAATGGGTCAAATTGGAGTCAGTAATGGGTGGGTGGAAGTATATGCATGTTTGGTTGCCATAAATGTATGGATAGAGTGAATATATTGGAATATGTGAATATGGGGATAAGGTATGTGGTAAGCATATAGGGATATGTGTAATGGATAGATAGATGGCAAATGGTAGGGGACCTTATTTTGCACAAAACTACATCATTTGTCAATACAAAAATGTATGAAAGGTCTCTCCTCAAAATGGGTAGGAAACTAGATGGGAAATGACTTTTACATGAAAATTTCATAATTATAATTTTAAAAATATTTTTGATAGTCTACAAATAAAACTCTGGAACTTCGAAATTACAAGTAAAGTCAAATAATGAAATATTTGAAGTCGTCACTTAGAATAATTTAATTTTAAATGTCAAATTAAATGGGAAATGACTTTTACATGAAAATTTCATAAATTATAATTTTAAAAATATTTTTGATAGTCTACAACATAGAAATTACAAGTAAAGTCAAATAATGAAAAATCTAAAGTCATCACTTCGAAGATTTTAATCTTAAATGTCACTTCAAAGATTTGAACTAGAAACTTCAAAATGAAACTTGAATACTCTAACCACTTAATCCCAACTAAGATTACCATTACAAATTTAATAAACAAATCTTAAAAAATAGAAATTAAAGAATAAAATAAGTTGTAATAAGATTCTCAAATGTAATGCTGATCCATTCAACTCAAACTTAAAATACTACTCAAATCTAACGAGAGATAATACAATAGGAAGAAACTAAAGTGCTTACATAATGATATTTAATACAATAGAAGGAACCTTACATAATGATAGATAATACAATAAGAAGAATAAAAAAAGTGCTTACATATTATGATCAATATGTTGGCACATTACATTCATTGAGCACAACATTATTTACTGCATATGAACAACTACAACTTAGAAATTACAAGTAAAGTCAAATAATAGAAGATTTAAAATCATCAATTAGAAGAATTAATCTTAAATTTGTCACTTTAAAGATTTAAACTAGAATCTTCAAATAAAACTTGAATACTCTAACCACTTAATCTCAACTAATATTATTTTTACAAATTTAATAAAAAAATCTTGAAAAAGACATTAAAGAATAAAATAACTTGTGATAAGATTCCCAAATGTAATGCTGGTCCATTCAACTCAAACTTAAAATACTATTAAAATCTAACAAGAGATAATACAATAGGAAGAACCTAAAGTGCTTACATAATGATATATAATACAATAGAAAGAACCTAAAGTACTTTGGTAATGATAGGATCCGTATGCTGGCACTTTACATTTATTGAGCACATTATTTATCGCATATGATTCAACATATCCATCTCTACTACAACAGGTAGAATTTAAAATGCTCACACTTTGTGATCATACGCTGGCATTTTCGTTTGGGCAGATTGTTTTTTTTTTATTGGAATAAGAAGCTTAAATTAAAAAGAAATACAAGAATACACCAGAATCCAAGGCATGGAGATGTCTGACGAGGAAAATCAGAAATAACAGTTTACAACTTAGCCAGACCAATGAGTTAACACAAAGTTTGTAGCAGCAATTGTCCAGATTGTTGACGGCAGGCGGTAGTACATATCCATCTAAGAATGCATATGGATTCTTAACATTAAAAATGTCAAATAGCTTTCTTGCAGGACGCTTTCTCTTTGAGCAAAGAAACAAGGTTGTGGATATTTGATCGATAGATTTGGCAGCCGTTGCTGCTCAAGACTCTACTAATCTCTTGAACGTTAGATCTGATATGCCTGCCCTCCTCTTCTTCCATCAACCTGTGAATAGCCTTTGTGACGTCTTCCTTAGAAAGAGAATCATCCTCCTCACTTCTCCTGATCTCCACCCCCACCTTGAGTTCCTGGGCTATGAGCTTAGCATTTAAACCCTGTTCGTACTGTAGAGGAAGAGTCACAAGTGGGACCCCAAACCTCAATCCTTCCGTCACTGAATTCCACCCACACTGAGTGAGAAACGCTCCCACGGAAGTATGACTGAGAATTTGCAACTGAGGCGCCCACTCCGTCACCAAAAGTCCCCTTGCTTGGGTGCGCTCCACAAAGCCTCGGGGCAACTCACCAGCCATCTGGCGGAGAAGAACAAACATAAATGGAAACCCACTTTCTTCTAAGCCCGCCGCCAACGCACCGAGCTCTTGGGTATTGAGAATACATTGGCTGCCAAAGGACACCACCACCACCGAACAGGGTTGTTGCAGATCCAGCCAGGCCAAGCAACGGTCAGCAGCCGGTGGCGGCGGCAGATCCGGCATCAGCACTCCCACGGGAAGCACGGGCCGCCCGATGATTGTTTGCAAGTAGTCCATGTATTCTCCTTCCAATTCTACGCATGTATTGAACAATACCACCCAACTACCCTTCAAAGACATACTCCATCGCTCTCCCGGGTAGATGTGCCCTTCCTTCTTTTCGAAGAAATACATGAATTTGTGGGCTTCAGATGCTGCACGGCGGATATGGGCCGAGGGGAAACCAGGTGGTGGTACTGTCAGATCTGGAACTGTTATGCCCTTATCTGTCATGGCGGCATGGCCTAAACAGAAAGCTGTGCTGGAGGCAGACGTTATGACAAAAAAAATGCTGGGAATGCCCAATTTGGCAGCGATTGCAGAAGCCCAGTACTGTGTCATATCATGGATTACAAAATCCGGCGAAACCGTCCCCAACAGGTCTTCAAATGGCTTCTTCCACTCGTCCATGGCTTTTATAAGAAGTTGAAAGCTGCCTCCTTGCTTTAGATCTGCAGCTGATTCCACCCCTTCTGGCAGGCCTTCTACAGAGGGCAGTGGAAGCTCCAGCAGATCGATTTCTGGGATGGGTTGTAGCTGTGATATCTGCTGCCTTATCCATGTGATATTGAGGGGAGTGGAGAGGATGGAAATTTTGAGACCGTGAGCACCCAATTTCTTGGCCAGCTCTAAGAAGGGTCCTATGTGGCCGTATGCAAGCCAAGGGACCATCATAACATGAAGCTGCTGCTTTTCTTGTTCCATACTCACCAAGAACAAATTGCAAGTCTCAGTTTCTGGGAGGCTGGGCTTAACTAGCACACTCTAAGCGTTGACCGTTTAAGTGGCTGATGTGGGCCCTCCTAACCCTTCCCACTTCCCCTTCGCAGTTTCCGTCGGCAGATGTTCGCTGTTGCCGTTCATTCGGTGATCCCGACATCCCAATTCAAATTTTGTTCCCGCACGGAACTTCAGAGGGGGCCCCGTAAGTGCTTGATCGCATAAAACAGGAGCGCCAGAACAGATTTCTGAGGCACAACAGATACGCAAAAGTCTATATCGCCGTTTCACCATACGCAAAACACAGATTTCAAACCTGATCAGTTTCTATTTGCCATTGTACTTCCAGCCTGTCACAAAATGGTAGCTTTGGAACAGAGTATAGACATCCATTAAAGCATAGTACAAGGTGGATTGTCATCAGATATTACAGTTGGAAATGCTCTGGTAGTGTATGCAAAATGTGGAAGCATAAACAAGGCATGTGAACTGTTCGACCGGGTGCGTAAAAGAAATGTAATCTCATGTAATGCTATGATTGCAGGATATGCACAAAATGCGTTTGTTGGAAAGGATTTAGAAACTCTCGACCAAATGCGATTGGCAGGTGTAAAGTCATACTCCGCAACCTTTGCCAGCATCCTCCCAGCCTGTGCCAAAATGGGAGCTTTGGAACAGGGTGTGGACATCCATCACAGAATAAATGATAGAGGAATTTTGTCACATGTTGTAGCTGCAACTGTCCTGGTAGACATGTAGGCAAAATGTGTAAGCATTGATCAGGCACGTGAAACTGTTTGACAGAATTCCATGATTGCAAGATATACAAAATTGTGGAAGCATAGACAAGGCACCTGGAATGCCTTGATTGCAGGATATTAACAAAATGGATTTGTTGAAATGGCTTTAGAAACTCCCAATCGAATGCAATTGGCAGGCGTGAAGCCAGACTCTACAACCTTTGCTAGCATCCTCCCAGCCTGTGCCGAATGGGAGCTTTGAAACAGGGTATGGACATCCATGAAAGCATAAAGGATAATGCAACTGCTGTATTCAAAATGTAGCTACATAATCATAAGTGATTATGATACCATAGGTAACTGTAGCTATAATTCACTGTATAAATTAGTGAAGAATATTGAAGTTTAAGGGAATTAAGAAGGGTTTAGATGAGGTATATACTTAGGTTAAAATTTTGAAATAATTATTTTGTGGATGTGTATTATGTGTGTGACTTGTGATGTTATTAAATGTGACAGTCTATGTATAGGCTAGAGTTCTCAATGTGGTTGTTGTGTGAATATTTCATTCTATGTTTGTGAATTCATGAGTCTCATATTCTCATAGCTAAGTTGGAATCCTTGTGTACACTTGTTTGATCTATGGTAGCACAACATGCATGTGATCTAGTGACAAGAAACTCTATAGACTAAATTGTTGATCATCCTTTAGGCCTCAATGGAGTTGTATATTTGTCATCTTACAAAGAGAATAGCTCAATGGTCATTCATGCATAAAGCAACATGGTGGTTATTTAGGATCGATGCACTTGCAAGACCAACAAAATGGAAAGTTGTGTAGGCATGTGATGTTCTTGCAATTCAATATGCAAGATTAGATATTGATGGTAGAGATAGAACCATGCGGATAAAATAAATGTAAGAAGTATGCTTTGAATAGTCATGACTACCACTATGGAGACTATGTATTAAATAAGACATGTGGCATGAGTAGATTGGGCCATAGCAAAGACATTGAGCTCACCACAACCCCAAGTGATGTTTAGTTAGTGGAGACTCGCATTTAAATCCATATTGGACATCTTCAAAGATCATACACTTGTAGTATAGAATAGTTTTAACACACTAGGATGATTTCAACACTTAGACATGAGGCACACAAAAGTATAAACCACATGTCACCAAATATATGAGGTGTAAACATTTTGCATATGCATCTAATAGGATTGAGCTATATCAAATACAAGGGTAGTTGTGTGCATGAAGTGGAAGGTTGCACAATAGCCAAATAGGAGATGTGCACTCCCAAAATATATGTTGTGCACTACTAATCAAAGTGTGCCACATAACAACAATGAATAGTTGTAGGGTAAGCACAACAACTTGAAGGGTTGGGCACAAGAAACTATGGACTATGATATGGGCTAATCAAAGTAGAAATAGTGATCAAGGACATGAACACAACTAACCAAGGCAATGGTGATAAGAGTTTAGTAGTTTGTGTATGTACCTTAAGTTAATTGGTGACCAGTGAAGGGCAATCAACATTGAACTAGAAAAAGTGCATAGGAGCTAGTTTTTTGGGATTATAGTAATAAATATTGGCACACAAGTTTGATATGAATTGTGGTAGTAATAAATTTAATGAAATAGGCCTAGGATAAAGACCAACATGTAGGTTGCAAGACTTCAACTTGAAGGGGTAAAATATCAACTTTGGGCATAAAAAAACCCATTAAACATTAAATTAGACCATGTAAAGCCCAAGGATACCACAAAACCAAGGTCGTGTACATGAGGGTGCCTAATTGCACAAGAGCACACCCATGACTCATAATATAAAACCCTAACCATAAACCACAACCACATACATTTGACTTGAGAACAATAGTACACCAAGGTTAGAATAAACGATATGAGCACACCATAAACACTAAAATGGTAAAATAAAAGGTAGGCCATCAACTACACAAACTTTCTTAAAATATTTATAGCTACAAAAATTGTAGCATTCCTAAAAAAAAATTAAAACAAGTTTTTGACAAGATTTTCTTTTTAGTATACACGGAAATGGTTTCATTTTTACTTAAAAAAAAATTAATTCACATATAATTCTCATTGTGTGTGTATACAATCATCCATGTTAATGGGCTTCACCAAAGTGCTGCAATAATGATGAAATCTTTTATTGTCAAGGTAAGTAATAGATATTATATTTTGCAATTAGTAATGAAATCTATCCCTTTATCTCTTAAGGATATAAGAGTATGGAATCTAACGTTAAAACATATCAAGACAACATGTGAATTGACTCCATTTAGTAAAAATACCTAGAACAAGTTTTTGACAAGCTTTTCTTTTTAGTATACACGGAAATGGTTTCATTTTTACTTAAAAAAATTTAATTCACATGTAATTCTCATTGTGTGTGTATACAATCATCCATGTTAATGGGCTTCACCAAAGTGCTGCAATAATGATGAAATCTTTTATTGTCAAGGTAAGTAATAGATGTTATATTTTGCCATTAGTAATGAAATCTATCCCTTTATCTCTTAAGGATATAAGAGTATGGAATCTAATGTTAAAATATATCAAGACAACATGTGAATTGACTCCATTTAGTAAAAATACCTAGTTTTATATATTGGGATTGCTTTCTTTTACATAAAATGAATATGTATTTACAAAATACAATATATGAAGTTTTATTCATAGAGGATGTGAAATGTGCAAATAATATCTTACTATTAAGCATGAGAAAATTTCATAGATTGATAAACAAATCTCAATGCTACAAAGTAATTATATATTGTTTCAAAGAGTTGGCAAAATTCCCAAAACTTGTCCTAGTGCAACCACCACTATTGGTAGATCTTAATTGATAAACTTAAGTAAATTTAGACTCATACTAATTGGCTTATAATGTAAGATTAAGATTCAACAAAACACATCATTTTTTATTATAGATTTATTTTATATCTATAAATATTAAACATAAGTTGTTCTTTTTTACTCTATTATTTGATAAACTATAAAAAAGATAAATAGTGAAAAAATATCCAAGTATGTTAATGGATCTTCATAATAAATTTAGAATAAACAAATTTCTTAGATGGAATCAAATCAATAATAGTGCTAGACAATATTGTGTAGGAATTATATTTTAAGGGAAACTCACTTGACAACAAACCTATACCAACCTCCAATGGTTCACAAAAGTAGTCAATACATACAAAAACATCATGCATTTAATCATTTAGAATACAAGATTATGTTTTTGGAAACCTATTAAAATAAGGAACTACCTCCCTCTCATACCTTCTAATGTTTGTTAGCTCTTGAAAAAGAAGAGAAGGATCAATGACATGTGCATGCCACTTACCAAAGGATACAATAAGAATTTTTCAATAAGATAAATAATAGTCTAAGAAACCTTTTAACCATATTTTTAAGCTCCCTTTAAGGGACCTATTAAAGAAACTCATCTAAACATCTTTATATTCAAACTAAAATTTATCCATTTTAAATTAGAAAAAAACCTAAACATACACTTCCTCTTATGAAAAATCTAGAATATCAAAAGTAGGAATTTGATTGTATACTTCATTTTCCACAAATTCAAAATTGTAAGTCATCCACAATAAATATAACTTCTCATATACATTAACAATAGGGGTATTGTAAACCCTTAGTGGTCATCTCTAAGTGGTCAGCCCATAACAATTGACTAACGGAGCGGAAGAGCGGTAGTAGGAGCGGAGGTCAGAATTTGAATTCTTCAGAGGCTGGAGAGGGAGATTTTGAATCAGAAGATAGCGATGGTGATAGGGTAGTCCTCTCTTGTGGCGTTCGGGGAGGGTTGCCGCTGGTTGGGGGGATCTCCTCTTTTTAGTCAGTTTCCTAGGTCGATCTGCTACGATGTAGAGGCGTGCTTTCTCTGGTGCGTGTTGGAGCTCGTGCGGTTGTGAAGTTTGGTAGCTGGCGTTGTTTTGGAGGATTGTTGCATTCAGACTTTGTAGATGTTGTTTCCAACTTAAGGTGGAGCTGCGAGCTTTTGTTTGCTCGTTCTTCTTGGGTCGAGCTACTGCCTGGTGCGCTTGGGCTTCCGTCTTTCTTTTCCCTTGGTGGCTTTTGGTGTGTTCCTCGCCTCTTTTTGGGTGTGGATTCTTTTGTGGTTTTATTCCAGCCCTCGTTGGGATGACTTTTCCTTTGTCTTTTTCTCTCGGGCTTTTGCTTTGATGTCTGGTTATTTTTCTTTTGGGAGTATTCCTCTTAGTTCGTTTTGGGGTTTCTGTTTGTGCCTCCTGGGTGGGTGGCTCTTTCTGCCTTCTTCTCCTAGGATGCTGTTCTCGTGTGGCTTTGTGCCTTTATTGTGCCCTCTGCGGTGGGTGTGGTGGAGTTTTATGGGCTAATCTTTTCCCCTCATGCCTATAGAGAGACAAATGCAGTGGCTTATTGGTTGGTGAATTATGCTGTGTCATTAGCTAGATCGTGGGGGGAGGATGACGTTCTTCCTATTGATTTAAGGTGCCTTATACTTAATGATCTTCATTAATTTTATTTCTCTGCCCACTTCCTTGGTATCGGGTTTGTGTGGGTATCATGAAGTTTGCGGCTTGATAAGACTTCTCACACATTTGATGCTCATTGGAAATTGTGGCCTTTTTCAGCTGAGTTGTTTAAGTGTCTTCTTCATTATTTCCTTATGGACTACCCTCGATTGCCTCACACACTTTCTGGGTGGTTTTCTGGCTATTGCCCTTGGTTTGTTCTAGTTATGTTTTCTTTCTGCAAGCAATTCGATGATGGGCGGGGATAGGTGTCGAACGAAGCCTTTCATGGAGAGATTGAATGGTTTTAAATCTTTAGTTTCTAAGGAGTTTGTTGACGCATGGCATGGCTGTGTGGTGAGTATGTTTGGTAGGGATACTACCATTAACAAAGATTTTATTGCTAAGGTCACAGGTATGTCTATGGAAGGCAAAAAATTCTGCAGGGACAAGAACATTTCATAGTTT
The DNA here is from genome assembly GCA_007258455.2 of Sequoia sempervirens. Classification (NCBI taxonomy): domain Eukaryota; kingdom Viridiplantae; phylum Streptophyta; class Pinopsida; order Cupressales; family Cupressaceae; genus Sequoia; species Sequoia sempervirens. The sequence continues at coordinate 7,754 of VDFB02266712.1, read as the reverse complement.
ACCAGATAGAATTTCCTCCATGACTGGGAAAGGGCTAAAATGGTTCGTTTGGATTGTGGGGGCTATGATAAAAACAAGATTTAACCTATTTGGCGAGAGGTTGTGGTGGCGTTGATGCATTACTTCACTCTTGATTGCAGATTTATAATGCTCTATGGACACCACTTTGTGTTGCTCAACCACTTCCACCATGGTAAGCTAGTGTCTTTCCCTTTTTACCTATTGATGTCTTTGGAAGAGGGTATTGCGAATTATAGAAAAAAACCCTAGGAATCCCTATCTGCATAAAGGTTTAATGTTGCTTATTGTTGAGTTTGTTAAAGCTAAATGCATTGTTAGAACCCCTCGGTCCCATATTTCTAAGAAGGGGAAAGGAAGTGCGAAATGTAGGATTGAAGAAATTCAGGAGTCGGAAGATACGAAATTAGAGGAGTCAGTTTGCTAGTTTGATGGCTATGCCACTAATCTGGATTACACTCCTTTGACGGGTGATGTTAAGCTCTCATGCTCCTAAGCTGTTCCGCATGCTAAACACAAGTTGAAGGTTCTTGAGGGTGTCATTGAGGGTTCTGCTGGTAAGAGGCCTAAGGGTCATGCTAAGGAGGTGGATGTTAATATTCAGGAGGTGGCAGGGAATATGCAGGGTGAGAATTTTGGTATGGGTGGGTCCCCTGCTATTGGTAAGAATAATTTGGTGGTCAATCTTGAAGACTCTGCTTGGGGGTTTGCTCCTAAGGATCGGGGAAAGGCCAAGCTTGTTTATGAGGATATGCATGAGGAGGAGCCTCTGGTTGGTTCGCACTAGGGCATGGGTGTGTTTTGGGGGGTGATGGATTATTCTCAAGCGTCAGGTCTGGTTAAAGAAGGGGCCAATATCTTGTTTAATCTACTCATGTGGCTTGTTGAAGAGATGCAAAACCTCCATAACAAACATGATACCATTGCCAGGTGTAACATTTCTACTCTTCGCAGTCTTAAGGAGCAGGAGTCTATTTTTGGGCTCACTAGATCTTTGAATTCTAGTGTCGAATGTAAGGTGGACGAGCTTGTTGGTTTGAAGAATGATTATGGTTTGAAATTGGCTTTGTTGGAAAGACAGAACAGGCAACTTCATAGGAACTTGGACACACTTATTAATATCAATAGAGAGAAGTCGGAGGCCTTGACTAAGGGTATGGTTTTCCTCAATCAAAAGGCAAAGGAGCTGATTGGGAAGGGATTGTTTGATGACCATGAGAACCTGGATCATGGGGAGGGTGTTGGGATGGATGTACATTCTACTAATTTGGTTGTTGGGCCGAGTGTACGTACTAGGAGAAAAACTAAGAAAGGTAAGAAGGACCCTACTTGTGATGTTGAAGAAATCATGGAAATGTAGGATAGGTTGGTTGCCAAGGATTCGGAGGTGGCAAAACTGCTTAAAGAACTCCTTTAGTGGTTGTGTGGCATGTCTTTATGTTTTTTGTTGTTTTGGTTGTTTATGGACTTCTGATGGTGTGCTGATGGATTGTTAATCAGCTAATTTTTTGTTGCTTTTGGGTGGGTAGTCATTTTTCTTATCTTTATTGCCATTTTATTTTTTGTTCAGGGTCTTAGGCACCCTTCAAAGCCTATTTATTGTTAATAAAAAACACTCAATATATATCCTTTTTAAAATAGAGCATTTATAGAAGATCTAATTTATATGGTGACAACATAGTTTTATACATCCTATCTCCCCACCATCTAACAAACATGTGCTCCTCTTTATCATCTCCAAAGGTTGGCAAGGAAAAGACTCATGTTTTGAGTCTCTACATCTAGAAATAGCTAATAAGCTAAACGTTCCCCTTGATCCACATAAACTGAGTAGTTGCAAGCAACTAATATTTTTAGTAAAGATAATTTCCCCCAATTTCTAACACCATTCATTAAACTATGTTTAGTTCCCTCCTTTTTCACACATCACCTTTCCTAATCTATAGTGAGTGGTTTACATCATAGCATAGAGTAAGGTATCATCCATAGAAGAAAAGTTTAGTAAAAAGTTGACAATTCCGGACTGCCACAACTCATATTTTATCTTTGATATGGTTTTTGAGTTGTTTATAAGGCACATGTGGATGTCTCATTTGAAATATCAGAAAAAATAATGACCCAAATATGACAAACACCCTTACAACTATCTCAGTAAGTTAACATTTGTTATGCTAACCCTAAAATATTGTATACCCTATATAATGCTATACAAATGTTGTAACATTGATTGAAGGAGTACTCACAATGTCATTATTAAAAAGTTAGCCACAAATTTGAGCTGGTTTATTTTAATTATGATTTTTGCTCTACCAAACTAATGTATTTATTTGAAATACTTCTTCTATGCTGGTCTTGTTTCTTGTATTAGTGTATCTTTGATGTCAATAATATTGTACTAAGAGAGTGCTGAAATATATAATTTTTTGAATAAACTTACTAGATTTCCAAAATCGTCGTGAAGGGATCTTGAAGGGATCTTGTTTAAGAGGACTCTACTCTACATTTGAAACGTATTTATTCTTTTACAAACCAAAAGATTCTAGAAATTGATTTCACACTACCAAAAAAAAGGTCAAACAAGATGCCTAGTCCATCCCAAGGATTCTCTATATTATAGCTAGAGACCTGGAGTGTGATTTGGCTGTTTATGAACTTCCAAATTTGGATAGGATTATGGTATTATATACAATCCTTTTCTGATTTGAATATGATTTCTTGTTTGAGAGGACTCTACTCTACATTTGAAAGTTACTGTAGTGAAATTATGAAGAATGAGGAGATGCAGGGCATAAGGAGGAGGCATAAAAGTATGTAAAGATAGAGAGAGAATCCAACAAATCCATGGAAGCACCAACTCCAAGAATAGTTAGGACATTGAGGGCAGTGACTCTTGTCATCCTAGTATGATTTGACCGAAACATTTTGCAGACACATGAAATGTACAAGAAAATAATACTACTCACAAGAAGACAAAGATGTGGATTAAAGAATATTTAAATTTTAGCAAAACATTTCTGTAATACATCTATAACTTGCCACAAAGTAGTTATCATACCTGTGGCATGAAATTGTCTCCAAGACTCGTTCAAGAAATCAATTAGCCCATTAACAATTGAAGCAGAGCTGTAAATGTCCACACTTCCCTTACCAAATAAAAGGAAAACATAAATTAGACTTATGCACATGGAAAGTCACTTTAGGCCAAACTTCCATAAATTGGTACCTACAATTTTGTAATGCCCTAAATTTTACACCAAAATATAGTTAAGGATAAAACACAATTTCCAAATTTTGTTCATTTGCACTTGCAAGACTCTTAAATTTGGCTACCAAAGCATGCACCACAAGAAAACATACAACTTTTGACTAGTCATAAACTATAATTCCTTTAGTTCGATAACTATATTTCTTAGACCATCATGGTCAGTTCGAGAGGAGACGTGGTATCCACATTTCTGAGGTAGACTTAAATAGTTCAACCAACCCAAAATTAACCTGAAACATTAATTATAAGTCATATGCCAACAATGACATATGTATATCAGTAGTAATCATAAAAATATATATAAGAGAACAAATCCTAGGGGCTAGACCTAATTCCTCGGGGGCTCATCTCTGACGGCCTTGCCTACGTATATAATTCACAGAGGAACCGTAGTTCGACAAGTAGACTTCAACCATCTTACCCATGGTTGAATAACAAAGGAATATTATTGTCAAGTTAAAATTACGACTTAACATCAACCCTAATCACAAACCAAATAACACCTCTTCTCACGGTAATAAAAGGAAACAATAATTCAAGGTCAAGGATTGAGACTAGACCCACACATAGGATCTCCCAAGAATCTTCTAAAACCACTAAACAATTTTTATTTTTTTTTAAATTTTTTTGGTAACAATAACCTATAAACACTACTATTTGACAACTCTTTGCTTAATATATTCCAAGTTCATTAATCTTGAAAAGTAGTACTATAAAGAATCAAGACCATTTTATTATAAACCAATTATGCTTATTTTTAATTATTAATCTCATCACGATATTAAAATCATACAAATTAAATTATTGATATTTCTATTATAATCATATATAAATATTATGAGTACAATAAGAAAAATTAAATTTCTTTATTTAATTATTTTATATCAATACAAAGATTTAGAATATAATAATAAATTTAATTTAATTATCTATAATTACATTTGTGGAAGTAAATAAAAAAAATGTCCCATTAATAATCAGCACCTTTGTTTATTTCCTATTTAATGAATAAAAATAATAATTCATCACTTTTTAATTTCCCATGAATAAATAATTCACTACTTACTTTTTAAAGCCTTTTTTTTCTTTTCTTTTCTTTTCTTTTTTAAATTATAAAGAAATTTTTAAAGCCACTTTTTTTCCATTTTAAAGATTATGAAGAAAGGAAAAAGTCCCTTAGCAAGCGTCTTTGACCTAATCATAGATGGAAACAAGTGGGAAAATAGTAGACTTGGACCATTGTAAGAATAATATCTTCATTTCCTACGATATCGTCTTGGCCCCAAAAGGTGAGACTTTGAGTTTATGCTTGGTTAAAACCTTAGAGAAAGAAGGTGCTAACTACGTGTTCACTTCCACCATTTATGGGAATTCATACGACATTGTCGGCTAACGTCATATGCCTATATAGACCACTATATGCATGTAATCTAATTGTTAGAAATAAACAAGTATGCATAACCATATATTAGCAAGTAATAACGTAATACAAAGTATGAAATATAAAATATCATAACAAGAATCTAATCATACAAATTTCTATTCGAGAGCCGAAAGTGACGGATCAACACATGAATTTAGAATCAAAGTATTATATAGAATATTATATTAATACAGTCAACAGCATTTGGGAATTTTAACTTTGAAGTAAATGGTCATATATATTATCTCCTAAACAAGCAAATACACTTTATTAAATTCTATAGAACTTATCCAATATCTCAATTCCTAATGCATAGATTGAAATTTCGCATAGATTGAAATTTGTTGGTAAGGTATCCATATTTGCAATTGGTCATATATACGTTTGAGCATGAAAAAGAAATTGCAGCACAAACGGATAAGGAAGTTTCACCCATGAGCAATGACAGCAGATCTAGTTACTACGCCCTCTAATCTCATACAGCTGCTGCTTCAACATATTCACAGTGAATGAAAAGTAGAGCTAATAATATTGGGTTTGTATAAAATTTTAGCACAAAGCAGCTGTAAACTGGTTAAAGCATTATAATATAAAGTTTCAGCATAGATAATAATTAAAATAGCGTACCTGATCTTTATCTTAGTTTAAGATTTATTTATTTATTTTCCATTATACTTGAGCAATATGGGATTACATTAAAGTTTTGCACAGATTAAAGTTTTAAAATGAAACGGTGGAGAAAAGTAAGTATGCTGACAATGGACAGCAACAGGAAATAAAAACAACACCAACCATGAGCAGAACTGGACTCTTATGGAAGTCATTTAACGAAAACAACAACACCACCCAATCAAACAACCAACTTTTTGATAGATGTTGTTGCAACTGCACTGGAAGATATGTAAGCAACACGTGGGCGCATGGACAAGGCGTGTGAACTGTATGACAGAATTTCCCAAAGAAATGTGCAAGCACAAAAAAAAGCACATGAAACGTTTGACAGAAAGCCATGATTGAGGGATATGAGCGACATGGATTTGCTGGAAAGGTTTTATTTGACACAATGGGCTATCATTTAGAGGAGCATAAACCGCAAGGACTATTTTCCGTAGGGTGAAAAAATATTATATTGAGGCTGTCAATTTAAAATAAGTGACAGTTGATGCAAAGACTATTGTAGATCTGTTTGCAAAATCCTAGAGCCACCATGCACTGTTGAATAGAAAGTACCGATGGAAAGCTAACTCATGCTGGGGTCACACAGTATGCACATAGTAGATTTGTTTCTAAGGAAAAAGAAGCTTAAGAGACTTATGGTAAATGTAACTGGAAGGCATAAGACAAATTCCATTGCTCTTCCTCTAGCGTCCCTGCAGATAGGCCCAAAATAGTTTCTACATCATTTTCCTCCGCATCATCGCGAGACTCCCTTTTTTTTTCTCTTGTGATATTGTTTGTTTCTTCACCCATGATCGACGCCTCTTCAGGTCATTGTGAAAATGATGTGTCCCCTTCTCAGAAACAACTTAACAGCAGTCGATACCCAAATCGTGGGTTTCCTCAATCTAGGGATCTGCATAACAGAGAATGCCTATTGAGGCCACAGTTCAACATTGAAAGGCTACACGACGTTGATCTGCAGATTCATTGCCCAAAGTAAGGACCCCAATTTCTTCTTCTTCTTTTTTTTTTTAATCATTCTGACAACTCTTCAAATACCGTGGATATTTATTCTTCGCTTCCAGTTCACCCATTTTTTTTCCTTCCTTAGCAGAATTCCAAAGCATTTAGGCTGATTATTCATACCACGTTGCTCAGAGAATACAACCTCTTAGCACCCATCCCCCTCTCATTCTTTTTCAGACCATGATATATCCACCTTCCCCCCCCCCCCTAAAAGCTAAAAATTATCCGAAATAAATATATGTATGCTATAGATATCTAAATACAACTTCACTATTTCCCCAAGCTAAAATCCAACGATGCCCAAAAGAGCCCATACTCCCAAAACTCTTCTGCCTGACCTTTCCCTATTAATTTGCATCCCCAAAAGTCGTTCCTGATTTATGCCATTAGCCTAATGCAGTCCAATTGTCATTGGCCTGTGTAGCTGCGTAATTCTAGTGCCATAGCTTCGCTATGCAAACATATGGGGTACGTCTACCTCCTCTATGCCTACCGTGAGAAAATGACAGGTGGTGAGGGAGAGAGCTCAAAAACAACCGACACACACAAGCTTCGAGTCAATCAAATGCTTGATTTTCTATTACATTGAATGGGCTCACTGGTCAAGATATTAATTTATTCATTGATTTAATTTTTTCCACTCATATATGAGCAGTATGCAACATAAATTTCCCATATCCCACTCACCTCGGTCTTCGAGGAAATCCACTCAAAGACGAAAGACACAGAAACGAATTTCTTAATAGATTTACAGTTTCATAAAATCTTTGTGACGTGTAGAAATCGTATCCAAGGGAGTAAACTGGGAGGTAAGAGTTGGTAGCAGTTTTAAGACATGCATTGAATCAAATTAGTTACTATTTAATTACTTCATAATCATTTCTAATCCTTCTATTTATTTACTTATTCCTTTATTAGCTTATGATCATGAAAGTTCAAAATTCTAACTTATCAAAGATAAATCCATTATTCTCATAATTTAATCTGTGTATTTATTAGACTACCTTGTGCCTCTCCTAAGACACCTTGATCAACCCATTGATATAAAATAAAATATCAAAACCATCACTTTTTTATTCAAGAAAATACTTTGACAACGATTGTGTAGGGTTATACTCCCTTGAGGGCACTAATAGAAATGTGGAGATGAAAGTGATATTTGAATTGTTTACTTTATTTTTGAGGATTAGAATTAATGCATTGTATGCATTTACACACAAGTACATAGATACATATTAAGGAAACTTGAGGTGGGAATTTAGTTGAATTCGAATTAAATCATTTAATTTAGGTTAGGACAGATATACAATTTCTAGGACCATCCTTGTGACTACAATCTAGTCCAATATATATATATAGTCA